>JAQQST010000405.1:0-13743 GCA_028646485.1 Cryptoprocta ferox
CCTTATATCTGTGGTAAGGGTCTCCCTCATGTCTCATATGCTTTTCCCAAGGCCATTGAGTATCCTCATGACTGTTGCTTTAAATTCATTATCAGGCATATTTCTTATATCTGTTTAGATTACATCACTGGCTGTGACCTTCTCTTGTTCTATTTTATGGGGTGAATTCCACTTTCTTGGCATTTTGCCTACGTCTCTGCCTTCTTCTCTGTGTTAAAAAAGACTTTAAAGTCCTGATCATGAAAGTAATGGCTTTATGAATAAGAGGTCATATACTGTCCAGGGCCTGGCACTTCGGGGTGTGTCTCTGATAAGTGCTGCATGCACTCTGCAGCTGTCGTTTGGTTTCTCTGGCTCTCTTTGGCTGCAGTGGGCACTGTTTGGACCATGAACAGAGTGTGGTAAGTTTTCACTAGGTGTGCTCTCATCTGCATGTTAAATAAGACATGATGCTACTTCCACTAGAACTGAACACTTGCAGAACTCTAGTCAAGAAACGTAATGTGAACAGAAGTTTATGCTGGTCTTCTGAAGAAGGGGTCCACCATGCTGGGACTGAAGCAAATTTGACCTAGAAGTGCAGTACTGGCAATTCACATGTGTCAGTGACCTGGTGTAAGCAGGTTAGACAGTTAGTGTTGGTGCTGTGGTATTTATAGAAGGTGGTACTATGTTTATGCTAAGGGGCAGAGAAGGGAAATTGCACCAGGCAGTTCCTATGTAGCTGGAGAAGGGTCTACATTCTTGCAGATCTCAGTGAGGCATTCTAAGAAGAGTGAATAATCTCCAACCCATGTGTCTCAGGTATTTTTCAGTCACTGGTTTCACGTTGTCTCACTGTTTGCCTGCCTTCTCTCCAGAAACAGCACAGTGCCCTCCATATTAAATCCCAGCCATGCCTGCTGACTTTTAAAACTCTAGGCTTTAGAGACATGGTGTGGGCAGGGACTTGTATTGGTCTTCTGGGTGAGGGAATCACTGCACTTGAACAGAGGAAATATTGACCAAGTCTTGTAAGGGCACGGGGTGTAGGACTTGGAGCAAGCACACTAGGCAGCCAGTGTTGGTACCAAACTGCCCTTGGCAGGTATCTATGCATTTACACTTAAGGGTAGGAAAGAGAAATGTGCCCCCTGGATCCTTTGTCCCTGGAGAGCCATCTCCGTAAACGCTACCTCTCATGGCAATGCTCCCAGAAAGCAAATAATCTTATGTGTGCCCCAGGAGATCCTGAGATCCTTCTGAATACTCTGGGATTGTTTGCAAGCATTCTCTCTAGAAATAGGGCAGAGTCTCCAAATGCCTATCATAAACAGGCCTGCCAACATTAAAACTCCAGTTTTCAAGCCCCACTTGGTTACAAAACCACACAAAATCAGATGCTATCTTTTTCCCAGCAAATAGCTTCCATGATGTGTTTCTATATGTGTTCCCATGTGTGCACCATTCTTTCTTGACTTTCTCCATAACCAGGACTTCTTCCCCTTGACAGCAACTGTTATGTACTTTTTCCACAAATGACGACTTCATGTAGTCTACCTTTCTCAAACTGGCTTCTTAACAACCTCCAGTGTGGAGATAAATCTTTCAGTACTCTGGCAGATTTTTTTGGGTATATAGAATTATTTGACACATCTTAAAGTATTTCAAATGAAGACAAGCTTTGTGTGCTCCCAAAACACAGCATCTCTGACAGAGGAAATGATAAGCACGCCTAAAGGACTACACTTATGTTTTCTGAATCTTGTCTAAAATTGTCTAGGTAAGAAGTACCACAATCAAACCATGCTTCTACATTCTCCTTTAAACAACTTCATTAAAGACATGTGTTACCCTGAAGCTAGCTTCCCCATCCACCCTGGACAGTCTAGATACATCCAAGTAAAAACCACAAAAATAGGCTAAATTTAAGAGCCTGAGCACCTAGCATACCTCCAAAGACCTCAATGGTTTGGGCCTCCAGTTGGGCACTCTCTCACACCAGCAAAATTATCCCATGGGCCAGCGAGAAAGAGAGTCATCCATTGTCATTTACATACTTTCAAATGTCAAGTTGACCTGTTGCTTTACCGACAACCAACTGCATAGGGTGGATGTTCACCGACAGGATGGACCTTTGTTGCCATGGCCACACACCAGACCAACACACAGGCTGGCATTGCCATGAGGCAGACCTCAAAATCTACACTATATCCTCTAGGGCCTCCACTACCCGTAGTGGCATCTTTCACTTCGCATGGTGGGGGAAGTGGTGAAACCCTTGCCATGACAAAGTTCCAATGAAAGACACAAAGACACCAAGGAGATAAACAATGGATTAGCATGAGGTGTCAGGAGAGGAACTTTGGAAGGACATAAAAAGCCCAAAGATAAGAGCCTTCCAGGGCACGTGGAAACCCTCAGGCAAAGGAGAGCCACATCTAGGACTGTAGAGGTTTTAATAAACTCAAGCCCAAAGGGCGAAAACCACATGGGCTACGTGGTCCCTAGGATTCCACCCCAGGATAGTCCCATCCATTTGGCCTCAGCATAATCCTACTGAGCATGATTTTTAGGTCATGATCTCTTTTTGAGACCATATGAGTTCTCATCATTGATCCAACAAGGCAGCTCCGCATACCAGTGCCACACCACTAAACATGCTTACCAGAGAGATTGTCTTGAATGTGAGATGGCTGGGGTGGCGCCTGAGTCTGGGTCTATTCCTGAAGCTGGATCAATTGACTATGTGTGCCAGGTGGGATCTTCATCTGGGCAGAGGGTCTAGACAGACAGGGGGTAAAACAGCTGTGACAAAGGCCTTCCCCACTGTTCCTGCCTTCTGCACAATGGCTGCGAGCCCTGAAGCTGTGGTCCCATGACTCCACCCATGACCCAAGCAAGACACGATGGATGGCAGGAAGGTTCCAGAGCAGCAGCAAGGCCCTCAGCCCGAATGTGTCCACCAGACACAATGGAAATCTGGGCCCCCACAAGGAGATGAGCATTGCCAAGACACCACAAAGAGGCAGGCCTATTATAGAAGACCCCAAGTGCATGGGACACCATTTGGAGAGCATGTGATGGGCAGAATCATGGGCCATGGCTGGTAGGGCCCTGACCTTGGCTTAAGGAAGAATGGGCAGAGATGGAAGCCAGGGATGAGCCCAAGGCTGTCAAGGAGATGGGTGGCCAAGACCATTGAGCACAGGAATGGAATGCCTCCTTGGCAGGAATTGTACATGGAGCCTTATGGAAGATTCAAAATGACCCCCTGACAGGTAAAGCCTTGCACGCAGCTGCCAGGAGACCTACTGAAACATTCCTGGGGTGATCAGGGGCCAGGTGTGCATGGAACAAGCATCTGCCTTGTGGCCATGGGGTTGAAATCTGAATGCGAAGGGACACGAATCCATTCTTGATGCCAGCAAGACACCAAAGCTGTTGGGAAGACTCCAGGCAGCAAGCAAGGCCCTCAACATGTATGGGTCAGCAAGATACCCAGGCAAACAGGGTCCACAGAGAGTTGAGGAAGGCCCGTGCATCATCAGTAAGCAGGCCAGCCAAAGAGGCCCTCCCATGTGATTAGAACACTCCTTCATGATCCACAAAAGGCCAACATTCTGTGGCAATGACGGAGGGCCAGTCCCATACACTGGCTGGCTTAGCACAGAGGCGGGCCTCCCCATTCAACCCATTGTCCCTAGTGCCTCTGTCTTGCACAGAGGTATCCACTCACATCACATGGCGGGTGAAAGGTGAGTCCCTGGCAAGGATAACGTCCGTATAAAATACAAAAGGACACCAAGGGAGCTGAGACAAGACTCCTAATGAGGTGTCCCGGGAGGTGCTCATGAAAGGCACACAAAGACCCAGGGCAGGATCCTGTCTTGGGACCTGGAGGCCCACAGAACAAGCAGAAAGGAACCGGGGAATTGCAAGGGATTGGTCACCTCGAGCCCCACGTGCCAGCACTTTACATGGGTGACAGGGCTTCCCCAGGATCCCACCCCAAGATGGTGCCCTCCATTGGGCCTCAGCATAATCCTATTGGGCATGGTTTTTAGGTCATCATCTCTCTTCAAGACTATATGAGTTCTCATCATTGACCCAACCCAGGCAGTCCCCAGGCGCCCATGCCCCCTGCCCAGCTCAACATGCTTATTAGAGGTGGTTTGTGGATCTCAGGATGGCCAAATGCAAACCTCAATTGGGGCCTGTTCCCGAACCTGGGACAATTTACCCTACATGCGTTGGGAGGGATCTCTCTCCAGTCATGGTCTCTGTACTGAGAAAGGGAGCCATGGCATGGAAATTCCCATCTCCAGTGGGCATGATCTTGTGAACATGGGTGAGAGCCCTGATTGCATGGAGTAAAGAGTCCATTTGTGATGCCTGCAAGACTCCAGCAATGGCAGGAAGGCTCCAGCGTGGAGCACAGGGCTTCAGCCTGTATGGGTGCACTGGACATCAGGGAAAGCGGCACCCCCACAGGGAGCTGAGTAAGGCCACCACAGCAGCAGACAGCAGGCCAAATGCACAGATCCCTGCCATACTTGGACACCCCTTTGGGAGCCAGTGGCATGTAGAATGGAGTGCCATCACTAGTAGGTACAGGAACAGGGCTTTGGGAGGAATTGGCAGCAGTGGCGGTCAGGTCTAATGAGGACTTGAGGGTCCAAACCCCTTGAGTCATGGAAAAGAATGGAGTGGCTCCTCAGCCAGAAGAGAAGGTGGAGCTCTGAGGAGCTGCGGCATGGACCTCTGGCAGGCAAAGCCCTGCCCAAGACGCTTCTCTCGGGGAACCCACGCCAAGATTCCTAGGGTGACAGGAGCCTGGCGTGCATCACACCAGGTACAAGCTCCATCCACAAACAATGCTGTTCCATGTCCACCATGGGGCCACCTCGACCATTCCCATCTTTGCTCTTAGGGTTAGCTCAGGGAGAGGGGCTAGCATGTTTCCAAAGTAACTTTGACCTTAAAGTAAGAGGGTAGATGGGACAAAACCATGGCATGACTCAGATGGAGAGGCATCCACACTAGAAGCGGGAGTCAACAAAGTCCCGTTCAGATGGAAGAAAACCCAGAGGCCTTCTAACCCCAGCCATCAACCAGGTGCGGGTGCATCGGGAAGAAGTGGGATCCAGGATGCTGGACCTCCCCTTGGATTCCCAGCTAAGAAGAAAGCACTCCTAAGGGCCCATCTAATTGCTATCCCAAGGTGACAAGTGACATTCACATAAGGTGTGCCAGCTCTGAACCCAGCCCTGGCGTCTTGCCCAAAGCCCATTCTGGGAAACTGGGGCAGGAGCTTATCCCCACGGGAGGGTGAGGGTGGCTCCCATGCCCACAGCAGCACATAGATTCCTCCCTCCATGGGACTCAACCATTCTGACATCAAGCTCAGCACCCCCCCACACTGCTGAAAGAGGCCCATGGGACCTCAGGAGAAAAATGACCCTCCAAGGACCCCAGCATTCCTAGCAGGAACCACGGAGTAACATGCCATCTGGGCAGCCCACTGCACAGGGCAGACGTTCAGGAACACACATGCCTTCTGTGGCAAAAATGGCCCCCTGGTCTCATGTGCTGGCTGGCATTGCTCTGAAGCGATCTCCCCATCAAACCCATTGCCCATGGGGCCTCTGACTTAGCACTCAGGCATCCACTCACCTCACGTGGTCGGGGATTGGCGAGACCCTGGCCAGGACAACGGCCCACTGAGAGACACAAAACCACCATGGAAGCTGAGCTAAGGCTCAGAATGTGGCATCCAATGAGGAGCTCGCTAAAGGCACACAAAACCCCAGGGCAGAATCCTGTCTTGGGCCCTGGAGGCCCATAGATCGGGGAGAAAAATCCTGGGTCGTTTCAAGGGATCGTCGCCTCGAGCCCCACGGGGCAGTGCCTCACGTGGGCCACAGGGATTCCACAGATTCCCACTCCAAGACTGCGCCCTCCATTGGGCCTCAGCGTAATCCTATTGCGCATGATTTTTAAGTCATCGTCTCTCTTTGAGACCATATGAGTCCTCAACATTGACCCAACCCAAACCACACCCAGGCGCCCGTGCCCCCCACCCAGCTCAACTTGCTTACCAGAGGTAGTGTGTGGAGCTCGGGATGTCCCAGTGCAGGTTTGGCTCAGAGCCTGCGCCAAAGCTCAGCCGGTTTACCCTGGGTGCGCCCCGGGGTACTCCATCCAGACACGGGCTCTGTGCAGAGAGAGGGAGTACGGCCATAAGAAGCCCCTTCCCCAGTGGGTCTGACCATGTGGTGATGGGAGAGATCCCTGACTGCTTGTGGCCATGAGTCCATTCGTGATGCCAGCCAGACAGCACCGAAGGCAGGAAGGTCCAGCCCGGCACATGAGATGTCCAGTGAATAGGTGCACTGGACATCACGGCAAGTGGCTCCCCAACAGTGTGCTGAGCAAGGCTTCTGTAGTAGCGGCAGACAGCAGGCCCAACACACAGGTCCCCCCTCCCTATTGGGACACCCTTTTGGGAGAAAGTGCATGCAGAACGCAGTTCCTTGGCTGGTAGGTCCCGGCCCTGGGTTTGCCAGGAATGGGAGGGCATGGTGGCCAGGGCCGGGGCGGACATGGGCATCCAAGCCCCTTGAGGCGTGGAATGGAATGGAGCGGCTCCTCTGCCAGAGGAGCACCTGTAGCCCTGAGGAGCTGTGGCATGGCCGTCTGGCAGGCAAAGCCCAGCTTGGGACGCTGCCGCGCCGTGCACACCTGCCACGATTCCTGGGGTGCCCAGGGGCTTAGCATGCATCCCACCAGAGACAAGCTCTGTTCCCAAACAGTGCGGCACCAGGTGCACCTTAGGGCCACCTCGACATTTCCCATCTTTGTGCTTTAGGGTTACCTCAGGGAGGGGGGCTAGCATGGTTCACAAGCGACTCAAGCTCCATGGTAAGAGGGTGGAAGTGACAACGCCTGTGGCCTGCCTGCATCCAGAGGCACCCACCTAGGGGCGGGAGGAGACAGAACCCCATCCAGCTGGGGAAACACCCAGTGTCTTCTAAGGCCAGATGTGCACCAGGAGAAAGTTCATGGGGAAGGCCTAGGACCGGGCGATGGAGCTTCCCTCGGGGACCCAACCAAGAAGCAGGCCCTGCTAAGGGCCCATCAAGACGATAAGTCAGGGTGTCGAGTGTCATCCAGCTAAGGTACCCCAGTTCTAACCCCAGCCCCGTCGTCGTCCCCCACAGCCCATCTGAGAAATTTGGGTGGGAGCCCTTCCCAAGGGTGGGTGAGGGAGGCTGCCTTGCCCAGAGCAGTATCTGGCTCCCTGCCTCCATGGAACTCAGCGATTCTGACGTCAACCTCAGAGCCCTCCCACACTGCTGAAAGACACCCATGGGACCTCAGAAGAGAAGGCTCCTCCAGGGACCCAGCATTCCTGGCAGGAACCACGGAGAAGTTATGCTAGCCAGGCAGCCCTCTGCACAGGGCAGATTTTGGGTTCACGGCTGCCACCTGTGACGAAGATGAGGCCCCGGTCTCACACGCTGTCTGGCGTTGCCCAGAGGCTGTCCTTCCCATCCAATCCATTGCCTTTGGGGCCTCTGACTAAGCTCACAGGCATCCACTCACCTCATATAGTTGGTGAACGGTGAGACCCCAGAAAGACAACACTCTGCTGAAAGACACAAGGGCACAATGGAAGCTGAGCTAAGGCTCCGAATGCAGCATCCCAGGTGGTGCTTGCTAAAGGCACACAAAGCCCCAGGGCGGGATCCTACCTTGGGCCATGGATGCCCAGAGATCCGGCAGAAACTCCCTAGGTTATTTTGAGGGATAGACTCCTCGACCCCACATGCCAGTGCCTCATGGGGGCCACAGGGCTTCCACAGGATCCTGACCTGGGATGGTACCCTACACTGGGGGTCAGCATAATCCTATTGAGCATGATTTTTAGGTCATCATCTCTCTTTGAGACCATATGAGTTCAAATCATTGACCCAACTCAACCCATGCCCAGGCGCTCGTGCTGCCAGCACAACTCAACCTGCTTACCAGGCATAGTGTGTGGAGTTCGGGAAGTTCCACTGAGGGTTTGGATTAAGGCTGTGCCAAAGCTCAGCCAATATACCCTAAGTGTGCTGGAGGGGTTCTCTGACCAAACAAGGGCTATGGGCAGAGAGGAGTGCTGCCATGACAAGCCCTAAACTAAGGGGTCTGACTGGTGGCCATGGGCAAGAGCCCTGATTGTGTGTGGTCAAGAGTTCATTCCTGATGCCCGCAAGACTCCACCAAATGCAGGAAGTCTGCAGCCTGGCATGCAATATGTCCAGTGTATGGGTGCACAGGACATCAGGGCAAGTGACCCCCCCACAGGGTGCTGAACAAGGTTGCATTAGTAGTGGCAGAGAGCAGGCCTAACTCACAAGTCCCCCCCACAAATGGGACACCCATTGGGGAGCAAGAGCACACAGAATGCGTTGTTGTGACTGGTAGGTTCCGGATCTGGGTTTTCCTATAAATGGGCGATGTGGTGGCCAGGGTTGGCGTGGACATTGGCGTCCAGCACCTTGAGACATGGAATGGAATGCACCATCTCCTTAGCCAGAGGAGAACCTGGAACACGAAGAAGCTGCAGAATGGCTTTGGTAGGCAATGTCCTGCCCGGGAGGGAGCCCCCCATGAATCCCCTCCATGATTCCTGGGGTGCCCAGGGACCTACCATGCATTCCACAGGGGCAATTTCCGACCCCAAACAACTCGGAGCCAGGTGCAGCTTGGGGCCCCTTCGACCTTCCCAATCTTTGCTTTTAGGGTTAGCTCAGGGAGAGGGGATAGCATGGTTCTCAAGCAACTCGAGCTCGACGAAAAGAGGGTGGGCAGGATAAGGCCTGTGGCGTGCCCTGGATCGAGAGGCCCCAACCAACGGGTGGGAGGTGACAAATCCCTGTCCAGCTGGGGGAAAACTCAGTGGCCTTCTAAGGCCAGGCATCCACTGGGAGCAAGCTCTTCGGGGAGAGCTGGGAGGCAGGAGGATGGAGGTCCCTACAGGGTCTTGGCCAAGCAGCACACACTACTCAGGGTGTGTAGAGCTGCTATGACACGGAGTCCAGAGATGAGCAGCAAAGAGGCCCTGGTTCAGACCCTGGCACTGGAGTCATCCCCCATGCCCCATACTGGGTAATTTGGGCTGGAGCCCTTCTTCGAGAGCAGGAGAGTGGGGCTCCCTTGCTGACACCAGCACCTGGGTCCCTCACTCCACAGGAACCAGCGATTCTGACATCAAGCTCAGGGACCTCACACACTGCTGTTTGACGCCCATGGGACCTCGGGAGAATGGGTCCCTCCAGGGACCATGGAATTCCTGAAAGGAAACTTGGAGGAGCTATGCTACTCTGGCTGAACAACTGCAAAGGACAGATGTTCGAGGCCACGACAAACACCTGTGACAAAGACGGGGCCTCCATCTCCCGTGCTGCCTGGACATGCCCTGAGGCTATCCTCCCCACCGAATCCATTGCCAGTGAGGCCTCTGACTAAGCGCACAGGCATCCATTCACCTTACATGGTCGGCAATTAGAGAGGCATTGGCTAGGACCATGACCTGCTAAAAGATACAAGGGCACCAGAAAGCTGAGCTGAGGCTCAGAATGTAGCGTCTCGGGAGGTGTTCTTGAAGGGGACACACAGTCCCAGGGCCGGAACCTGTTTTCGATCCTGGAGGCACAGAGACCGGGCTGAAAGGCCCTGGGTTGTTTTGAGGGAACACCTCCTCGATCCCAACCTAGCAACCCTCACGTCCCAACAGGGCTTCCACAGGATTCCGTCCGAGGACAGAGCCTTTCATTGGGTCTCAGCATAAACCTATTGCGAATGATTTTTAGGTCATTATCTCTCTTCGAGACCATATGAGTTCTCATCATTGAGGCAGCACAAAACATCCCCAGGCGCCCAAGCCCCGCGCCCAGCTAAACCTGCTTCTCAGGCATAGTCCGTGGAGTTCCGAATGTCCCAAGAGCATTTGATTCGGGGTTGCCACAAACCTCGGCCAGATGACCATAGGTGCGCCGTCGGTGGGTGGTCTCTGACTGGACAAGGGATCTGTGTAGAGAGAGGGAGTACGGCCATGAAAAGGCCCTTTCCCAGGCGGTCTGCCCTTGTGGCCAAGGGGGAGAGCCCTGCCTGGCCATGTGGCAGACAAAGCCCTGCTCGGAATGCCTCTGCCCTCGGACTCCAACTACCATTCCTCGGGAGACCAGAGACATAGGATGCATCCCACCTGGACAAGGTCCAACCCCAAAGTGCGCTGTGCAGGTGCAGCTTGGGGACCCTATGACCTTCCCTCTCTTTGCATGTAGGGGTAGCTCAGGGAGAGAGATTAGCACGGTTCCTAAGCGACTCGAGCCCAAAGAAGAGACGGTGGGCGAGACACGGTCTGTGGCGTGCCTGGATCGAGAGGAACCCACACCACGGGTGGGAGGTGACCTAGCCCTGTCCAGCTGGGGGAAAAACCCAGGGGCCTTCTAAAGCCAGGCACCAACCAAGAACATGCTATTGAGGGAGGACTGGAATCCAGGAGTCTGGAACTCCCTACAGGGTCTTGGTAAGCCGCTGGCACTGCTCAGGGTGTGTCGAGCTGCTAGGACAAGTTGTGGAGATATGTCTAGCATGTTGCCCTGGTTCTGACCCCGGCCCCGGCCTCGTTGTGGCCAGCACCCCTTTCTGGGTACTTTGAGTGGGAGCCCTTGCCTGAGATCAGGAGAGGGAAGCTCCCTTGCCCACAGGCAGCACCTGGGTCCCTCCTCACTCCATGGGACTCAGCGATTGGGACAACAAGCTCAGCGATCTCCCACCCTGCGTTTTGACGCCCATGGAACATGAGGAGAGCAGGCCCCTCTAGGGACCCTGGCTTTCCTGGAACGAACCATGCAGGAGGTATGGTCCCCAGGCTGTTCAACTGCCCTGGGCAGACTATGGCTTCAGCCAGCCACCAGCACCAAAGACGGGGCCCCCATCTGCTCTGCTGGCGGTCATAGCCAGGAGGCTGTCCTCCCCACCCAACCCATTGTCGGTAGAGCCCCTGACTATGCGCCTAGGCATCCACTCACCTCATATGGTCGATGTACAGCGAGAATCTGGCCAGGAGCACGGCCGGCTGAAAGGCACAAGGGCACCAGTGAAGCTGAGCCAAGACTGAGAAGGCAGCGGCGAGGGACGTGCTCTCCAAGGGAACACACAGCCTCAGAGCGGGAATCTTCATTGTGTGCTGGAGGCACAGAGAGCGGGCAGAAATGCCCTGGGGTTTTTCGAGGGGTCGTCTCCTCGAGCCCCACCTGGCAGGCAGGGCCTCTGGGCGCCTCAGGGCTTCGTCCGCATTCTATCCCAGGAAGCTGCCCTTCTTTGGGCCTCAGCGTAATGCTATTGAGCATGATTTTTAGGTCATCATCTCTCTTCAAGACCATATGAGTTCTCATCATTGGCCAGGCCCAAACGGTCCACAGACGCCCGACCCCACGCCCAGCTCAACCTCCTTACCAGGTGTAGTCTGTTGAATTTGGGATGTCCCACTGAATATTTGGCTCGGGGCTGCGCCAAAGCTCGGCCAGTTGAACCTACGTGCGCCATCGGTGGGTTGTCTTTGACCGGACGAGGGCTCCGTGTAGAGACCAGGAATCCGGCCATGACAAGGCCCTTTGCCAGGCGGTCTGTCCTTGAGACCAAGGGTAGAGCCCTGATTTCGCCTGGCCACGAGTCCATTTCTGATGCCTGCAAGACGACACCGAAGGCAGAATGGCTTCGGCCTGGCTCACCAGCTCTCCAGGGTATCAGGGATAGTGGCGAAGCCACCACAGTGTGCTGAGCAAGGCTCCATATGGCATGTAGACAGCAGGCCCAGCACAGAGGTACCCCGCCAACTGGGAAACCCCTTTGGGAGCAAGGGCCCGCAGAATGCAGTGCCTTCACTGGTAGGTTCCCGGCCTGGGCTTTGCCAGGAATGGGCGGGAGAGGTGCCCAGGGCCTGCTCGGTCTTGGGCGTCTAAGAACCTTGAGAAGGGTAAAGAAATGGACGGGCTCTCCGCCCAGAAGAGGCCCTGGAGCACTGAGGAGCTGCGGCTGTCCATCTGGCAGGCAAAGCCCTGCCCAGGACTTGCCCGACTTAGACCCCCACCACGATTCCTCGGGAGCCTAAGGACCTGCGATGCATCCCAGTAGTGCCAGCTCCAAGCCGAAACAGTGCTGCACCAGTTGCGGCATGGGGCCCCTGCTTATATCCCAAACGTTGCCTTTAGGGTTACCTCTGGGAGAGGGAGAGGGGCTAGTACATTGGGCAAGCGTCTCGAGCTCTACAAAAAGAGGATGCGCTGGACAAGGCCTGGGGCGTGCCCTGGATCGTGAGGCACCCACCCCTCGGGTGGGAGGCGACAAATCCCTATCCAGCTGGGGGAAAACCCATTGGCCTTCTAAGGCCAAGCATCCACCGCGAGAAAGCTCTGTTCGCAGGGCTGGGAGCCAGGAGGCTGCAGCTCCCTCCCGGGTCATGGCAAGCAGCAGTCACCGCTCAGGACACGTAGACGTGTTATGACAAGGTGTCGAGAGATGTCCGGCAAGGGTGCCCTGGTTCAGACCCCGGCCCTGGTGTCTTCCCGCACACCCCTTTCTGGGTCATGTGGGTGCATGTGGGTGCGAGCCCTTCCCCGAGAGCGGGAGATGGAGGCTTCCTTGTCGACAGCAACCCCCAGGGTTCTCCCTCCATGGGCCTGTATAAATCTGACATCAAGCTCAGCCATCTGCCACACTGGTTTCTGGCGATCATGGGGCCTCACGAGAGGGGGCCCCTCCAGGGATTCTGGCATTCCTGGAAGAAACCATGAAGGAGCTATGCTACCCTGGCTTCTCCAGTGCCCTGGGCTGACGTTCGAGGTCGCGCTAGCCACATGGGACAAAGAGGGGGCCAAGACTTCCTTGCTGACCTCCGTTTTCACGGGGTTGTCGTCCACACCAAACCCATTGCCCGTGAATCCTCGGGCGAAGCATCCAGGGATCCACTCACCCAACACGGACGGCGATCGGCGAGACCCCGGCCAGAACCACGACCCGCTGAAAGACACAAGCGCACCAGGGTAGCTGAGCTTGGGCTCCGAATGCAGCGTCCCCTGAGGTGCTCTGCAAGGGCACACAAAGCCGCAGGGCGGGATCCTGTCGTAGGCCCTGGAGGCACAGAAGTCGGGCAGAAAGGCTCTGGGTTGTTTTGAGGAATCCTCTCCTCGAGTGCCGCCCGCCAGACCCTCATGTCGCCACAGGGCTTCCACAGGATTCCATCCCGGGACGGTGCCCTTCATTGGGCCTCAGCGTAATCTTATTGAGCATGATTTTTAGGTCATCATCTCTCTTCGAGACCATATGAGTTGTCATCATTTACCCAGCGCAAACCGTCCCCAGGTGCCCGAGCCTCGCGCCCAGCTCCACCTGCTTACCAGGCATAGTCATTGGAATTCGGGATGTCCCATTGAGCGTTTGCATCGGGGTTGCCACAAAGCTCGGCCACTTGACCCTCGGTACAGAGTGGATGGGGTGTCTCTGACCGGACAAGGGATCTGTGTAGAGACAGGGAGTACGGCCATGACAAGGCCCTTTCCCAGGCGGTCTGCCCTTGTGGCCAAGGGGGAGAGCCCTGCCTGGCCATCTGGCAGGCAAATCCCTGCTCGGGAGGCCGCTCCCCTCAGACTCCAACTACCATTCGTCGGGACACCAGGGACATGCGATGCATCCCACCTGGACAAGCTCCGA
>JAQQST010000408.1:0-13539 GCA_028646485.1 Cryptoprocta ferox
GACTGTGAAGGCCCCAAGCAACAACCTGCTGCAGCTGAGCGACCACCTCAGCTCCTGCCTAGCGGCCTACGGTGGCTGCAGCCCCGCAGGATGACGGCCTTCACCGTGATGGCGATGGTTGTCATCTGTGTGTGTTTTATAAAAGTATTTTATTGTTTCAGTGTTTATTATAAATAATATATAAATTAACTTCAAATAAATTTTACTGATCCTGTCAAACTGTACAATGATGTGTCCTTAGGGACATTCACAATATCATAGAGCCATGACACTATGTCCTCCTAGAACATTGCCATCACAGGGACACGTGTCCTCCTAATCTGCCACTGCTCATGCCCTCGCCCCAATCCCTGCGACCACGGATCTCGGTTTCTGTTGCTTTCCCTCCTCTGGGATGTTCCTGTGTGTGGAATCACACAACATGGCCTGTTGTATCTACCCACACACCATGAGAGCGATGAGTACTTTTAGAAATACCAAAGAAAAGGAACAGTTAAATGACAAAGAACAAAGATCATCCTAAGCCCCAACAGGAAATACCTTCATTGTCTGGATAGGGATCCCTTCATAAGTTTGACTCGAGAGCCAGAGGCCACAAGAACAGTGTCTGGACCAAAGGGGCACTTGAAAATCTTTTCATTCTCCGGGACCGGCCGTGTTTAAAGTAGGCTGATGTGCACATTTAAAACTACCTAAATCAAATATTCAATCGTCCCATTCATCGCTAACCTACTAGGCAATGAAGTATTGAGTAATTCAATGATTTATACAGATGGTGTTTATTGCGTCGAGCAAAATTTAAATAATGAAGTGGGGAGCCCTGTGGCTCAGTCATTTGAGTGTGCGAGTTCTCATTTAGGCTCAGGTCGTGATCCCATGCTTTGTGGGATGGAACCCTAAGTCAGGCTCTGGCCAGACAGCGCAGAGCCCTGCTCACGATTCTCTCTTTCTCTCTTGCCCCTCCCGCGCTAGCACTCCCTCTGAGTCTCCCTCTCAAAAGAAAAAAAATAAATAAATAAATAAATAAATAAATAAAACATTAAAAAATTTTAAATAAAAATAAAAAATTTAAAAAATTAAAAAATCTCCACCTCTCTCTCCCTCTCTCTCTCTCTCTCTCTATCCATACAGCCTACAGATACTGGTTCCCTGGGGAAACCTGACTAACAAGAGTGGCTCCCGGGGCGCCTGGGTGGCTCAGTCGGTTGAGCGTCCGACTTTGGCTCAGGTCATGATCTCACAGTTCGTGGGTTCGAGCCCCGCGTTGGGCTCTGTGTTGGCAGCTCAGGGCCTGGAGCCTGCTTCGGATTCCGTGTGTCCCTCTCTCTCTGCCCCTCCCCTGCTCATGATCTGTCTCGCAAAAATAAATAAATGTTAAAAAAATTAAAAAAAAAAAAAAAAAGAGTGGCTCCCATCAAAGGGAAGGGGAAGGTTTGTAAAGACACACAGAGGCTCATGGGGAACCCAGGTGCCCCCGCACAGCCAGACTCTGGAAGCACGGCACTCAGGCCCACGCCCATCTGCCCGTGCCTCTTACAGATTCCCTGCTCTGCGCTGCACACCTGTCCTCTGCTGCTCTCCCAGCTTGGGCCGAGTGTCTAGTCCCTCATAACTTCCATGTTCATGTGGCCCCACAACGGTCACCCCGTCTCCATAGTTCTTGCCCACTGAGCCCAAGCTCCCACCACCAGTAGGAAACACGCCGGTGGGTCTTGATCAGACTCCTGGGATCAGACTCCTGGGGTCTGACTGGTCCAGGTCACCTGGCTGAGCCGACTGCTTTGGGGAGCTCAGGAATGGGCCAGCCCAAAGGCTGGGTGTCCCCTTTCCTCCCCTGGCCCACTGCCCACTTACGGGGATCCAGAGGCTGGGGAGGGTCTCTGAGAAGGCAGCATGCATGGGCAGGAGAGCCACACACATCTCACACGGAACACCACCGTCCGGGGACCAGAGCTGCACAGGCAGTGAGTGGGGTTGGATTGTGCTAAGGCATTTAGCCTTCACCCCGCGGACCACAGTAGCCATGGAAATGCCCAAGCACTGGCGAATCAGGTGAGGTCCCTTGGCGCAAACCCAGCTGAGGTGGCCGACTGGCGACCCACAGATGTGTTTCTGATGGTTTGTTTTTCAACATGTTGAACTGCTTGCCAGCATGGAAAACTCTGGACTTGTCACAAAGGAATCCAGCTTCCCAGATACTCTGGGAGCAGCACGGAGATGTGGCAGCTCCCATCAGCGTCTCTACAAGGTCACCACCCACCAGGTAGAGTCACAGCGGTCCCCGGTCGGGGGAGCTCAGACACTCCAGCTGGTTTTGCTGGTTTAGGCCACGGCCAGGCTGAGGGCCATGGTCTGCACACCATGGGAGATGAAGAGCTTGGGGAGGGGCTAGGCTGGAAATGACCAGGGACAAGAAGCTAAAAGCATGAGATTTAAGGTGCGCCTGGGTGGCTCAATGGGTTAAGTGTCCAACTTTGGCTCAGCTCATGATCTCATGAGTTCGAGACCCATGTCGGGCTCTGTGCTGACAGCTCAGACTGGAGCTGCTTCAGATTCTGTGTCTCCCTCTCTATCTGCTCCTCCCCTGCTCACGTGCTCTCTCTCTCTCTCTCTCTCTCTCTCTCTCTCTCTCTCTCTCTCTCTCTCAAAAATAAACATTTTTTAAAAAGGGGAAAAAAAGCCTGACATTTAGGCACAGACATGGGGAGCAGAGGGCTTTGACGCTTACCTTGCAGGACACTGCCTAAGAATGACGATCACACTCATCTCCATTCAACAGGGATGCGAGTACTTTATATACTTGCAAAGTGCCACCTTGGCTCCTGTCTTCATTCTGCACGTGTCTCCCTTCGGAAGAGCATTGATGCGGCATTTGATGCTCACAGTGAGCAACGGCGCAGACTGCATTCGTGTCCGTCCTCCTTCTGGCCCTGTCCCTCCCTCATCAATTCTCACCCCGAATGTCCTCAGCTCATCACTTGGCATCCCCCCCACCCCCACCCCCCCGATTCTCCTTCTTCCAGTTACATGTCTCTATTTTTCCAGATGCCCAGAGCAATTTGGTTTGCCTGGCAATCCCCCTGTCTTGGGCTCCTCCCGGGAATATGGTAAAACAGTAGGAAAAAACACTGAATGTAAGAGCCAAAGCTGGGTCCCCAAATCGGCACCACCGTCTCCTCCCCAGTAGTGCTGGGCTTAGTTATTTCCTGGCAGGTCCTCTCACATACCTCAGCTCCGTGTGTAACTTTGAAGGAAAGCCATTTGGATCAATGTCTATGATTAGATTTCACCCTGGGGCAGGAATGTGCCTTCCTTAATCAGAATTTTACCGAAGCCGGTTCGGAAATCTCACTGCCCAGGCTCAGATCTTAGCTTCACCACTTCCTAGCTCTGGGGTCATGGGCAAATCGGCGATAATAACAGTGCCTGCTTCGTGGGATTGTGGGGAGGATTAAATGAAATAACCCCAAATAAGCAAAGAGCTTGCCGAGTGCCTGGTTCAGAGCAAGTTCCCCAAGAGAACAGCTATTATTAATATTGTCATTATCAGAAACAATTAACATGGATTCTACTTATCAGTGTAACCCCTGCTTTAGCCCCTTCTTTGCCGCTTCCTCCACCTTGCTGAGATAAAGACATTGATTTTTTTTAACCTGTTGATTTCCGAGAAGAAATACTGATTTCTTAGAGCAAAATATGCTAAGTACACAATTTTCTTTCGGTTGCAGTGGCGGATGGTGGGAAGTCTACTCTTGGAGCTTTCACAAGTGAAAATCTCCTGAGGTGGGTTTTTAAAAGAAATACTTGCTCTACTTGGCAGCCAGAGTTCAAAGCCCTGGTGGGAAATTGTAAATGCTAGCCTTTAATTGTAAATGAACTCTCCAGCCACAAGGGGAATAGAGTCAAGTAAACATTAACAACTGATTCTGCTGTTATCAGTACTTTCCTTTTAAAATCCAGCGCCTTCTCCCCACCCCCCCCGCCCCTCCCATTTTGCGGACCGGTTCAAATTAAAATACATCTTGGGGAAAACTGGCTGAGGTCACGGGTAATGGGGTTGCCAGCAAGGCTAACCCTGCAGTTGACTTCTCTTTCCCTCTGTCACCAATCTGTGCTTTATGAAGCTGTCTCTTTGGCGTAGATGTCCTACCCAGGGGGCTGGCCCGAAAGTGCAGGGTTTTACCTAGAGAATCTGTTTATTTTATTTCAGGAACACAAGATGTTATCTAAGGGGCTTTGACATGGCTCATAATATTGCTTGCTCTCCCTCTGCATAAATAGCAAATTCTTCCCATGTTAACACTGTTCATATCTCAGGCAGCTGCTCTTCGAGGCTGTGCCGGAATTATAGGCCACTTTGTTTGTGGAATGGCTTGGGAAGCTTGGCACCATTGATTTGCATCAGTGCCTCCGGAATAGCCTTTGCCTTCTCCTTAAAGATACTATCTAAACTGTGAAATTCATTAAATAGCCCCAGAAATAGATCAGGTTATTTAACACAACATCCCTAATGGCCCAATCTCTCAGCTGTCTGCACTGATAGTGAACATTGTCTTGGAGAGTGTTATCAGCCTGGGACACCCGCTATGAATATTGATCCCGGGCTTGTTACAGCCATCACTTGCCATCAGGACAGGTCAGGGTGGGGACCCACCTAGCATCAAAGCAATTTAAAGACAGAACTCAGGCAGAATTTTAATGCCCACGTGGAAAAAACAAATCAACTCCATGCACAGAAGGAAGGTGGCTTGTTGGATACGGATATAATTATTATATAGGAACACCTCGGGTATGAATACACGTGTGAGAACATTAGCGAGTGAACAGAAGGCCAGATTGTACCAATCAGGGGTCTCACTGCCTCCTGGTCATTCACAAAGCAGGTGGCCAGAAAGACAATTCCCTAAGGCCTCCCCGCTCCCCTCACCAAATTAAAGAATTTTGCCTGTCTGCTGGGCGGGGTGGTTCTCTCTGAAAGGGGTAAAAGGGAGCATGTTCTATTCCTTCAGGGCTGATGGTACACACTATGCTATTTTGTCTGCATCATCTATTTCCAGAAGCCAAGCACATAACTTGGGCTGCACTGAACACACCTATCAGAAATATAGGGGGAAAAAATAAAGGGCAAGAGAAATTGAAAATAACTAAAAGAAGGTATTAAAGGTTGAGTCTGTAAGAATGTGGCCTTTATGTGTCCTTGACTTTGTCTCCAATTTGTTGCTTCTCCCGTCTCTGCTCCTTTTCTATATCTAACACCTGTGGACCTCAAAGGAAAGGGGCTTTGTATCACTTAAACAAAAAAAAAAAAAAAAAAAAAATTGGAGGCAATTTATAAAGCGAAATGAAAATGACCCAGGTTGGGACAGCTCTTGGCTGTCTCCAGCCATCCCTGTCCCTCTGGTTTGGGTATGGGGTGCCTCTGGAATGCCAGCCCACCTTCCCGTGCAAATGGCTTCAAGGTTGCTAACAGGAGAACAGAAGAGGGACCGTGGGATGCCATGGATGTCCATTCAGGAGCTCCCTTAAGCAGATCTGTTTCTAACCTGAAGAACCTAGATATGAAAAAATATGAATGTGGTTGGGAAAAAATAAAAGGGGGCTGGGATCAATATAGACAGGGAGGGAGAAAGAAAAGGAAATTAAAAAAAAAAAGTGGGTGATCTGGGTGAAAAGGAGCTGTCAAAACAGAAAGCAAAATACCCTAATGGGCACGTGTTCAGGAAAGTTCCGTGATTTGCAATCCAGGTTCCTGGGTGCCATTGTTTAGTTCCAGGACCACGGTCTCTTTGGTTTTCACAGGGGGTACGTTCCCTCTGGTGGGAGGGGGGTCAGGGGGCTCCGGCAGGGCATTTCCTTTCCTGCTTTCCTGGAAAAGCACAATCCATCATTGCTTTAGAACGAGAGCTGGTCTGAATTTCGGCAGGGCTTTAAAGTCGGCAGGGAATACAGGGGCCGCTTCTGGGAGGGGCCACAGGTTTGAATGAGAAAAGCTGCCAGAAACCGGCCGATAGGGTCTTCCCTTCAACAACAGATGGGATTAACAGTGCCCCACCTACCCCCGCACACTAATAAGGGAGTTTCTCCACCTCTTCCTACTGCTACCTTCTGGGACAATATTAATTGCCAAGTCATTGTTTGGAAGCCCCATGGGGCAGGGAAGAAAGGAACAGCAGAGTTAGAAGTGGTTCTGGGCAGAGGGGTTGGAGAAGCCTCAGAATTTGCCGCTGGGATAAGTACTTACTGCTCACAGACTGCTCCCCAAGAGATGAGATGAGAGGAAAAAGGAGTGTTAAGATGGACCTGGCTGGTGGAAATTTCCCCCAAGGACTGTGGTGCTTCCTTCCATGGGACCTGGCGGGGCAGATGGGAGCCCTTTCAATTATCTCTGCTCTCTGACTTCAAATTCAAACCAGACAAGCATCTTTTAACCTTTTTCCTCCTGCGTCTAGAAGGAGATGGGGGTCAGAGATGCAACCTGGGTCCCAGAGACCCAATTTCTGTTGCAAATGATTGAATCTGTAACTGTGAAGGACTGAAGGGCATCAGGGTTATGCTTGGCGTCTCAGCAGGCCAGGGCAGCCACCCTCACCTGGCTCACCTGGGCTCAGGAGGGCGTCTCCCCTGGCTTTGAACCGCAACCTGCCACGGTCTCCAGAGCGGTGGGCACCCTGGGGCGGGGGCTTGCACCTCTCTCCTAAACCCCTCCAGCTCTCTGACCCTGCTGGGCTAGGCTCTGGCTGGGGGCAGAAGGGAAAGCCTCCGACACCAGGCAGGACTTCCTTCCTCCATTTCTGAGATGTCAGGATCTACTGGGAAGGGTACAGGTCCAGGAAAAGAAGACCTAGGTTCGAATCCGGACGCTGTCACCAGTCAACAGTAACCCTGGGCAACTCACTTCTCATCTTCGGGGATGATAGTTTTGCCGGGCCACTCCCACCTCACAGGGTTGCTCAGAGAATCAAATGAGATCGCGCGAGCCCAGCGGCATTGTGACCTGTAAACCGTTCGAGCTTCTAAATCCGAGGTGACCAGGTCTGAGGTCATCACGCTGGTTCACAGGCGCGGCAGATGTGCTGAGCGCCGCCTTCAAGTCATCAGTGCTGGCCTCAATCCCGTCCCCAATTCGAAGTCACGGGGGGAAAGTCACAAACCCAAGCGCAAGTCAGTGCGTATGTGGGGTGGGGGGGGGTGTCCCCCGGAATGGAATCGCCGCGCGGTCCCTGGCTCGCGCACACCAGGTGTCCGCGTGGGTCGGGCGGAGGCGCGCGGAGCCGGCGGCCGTGTAGGCGCGCGCGCGCGCACCGGGCTCCCGCAGGCGCCCCCGTGCAGAGGCGAGCGGTCCCCGCGCGGCGCGGGGCAGTCGCGGGGCTGCGGCGAGCGCGCCCTGCACGTGGTGGGGGCCTGGGCAGAGCAAGTGCCAATCCGGGCGCGGCGCCCCCGCGGCTCTCGCCCGGCCCCGCCCCCGCGCCCCCCTCCCCGGCTTCACTTGGCCGCCGCTACCCTCCTACTGGCCGGAGAGCTGCGGCCCCGCCACAGCCGAAGGCAAGCCAAAGCGCGGCCGTCCCGGACCCCGCGCCGCCGGCCTCGGGCCCGCGGGCGGCGGGCATGCTGGCATGGCAGGACGGCGGGGCCAAGGCGGCTCCCTCCCACCACAAGATTTCCTTCTCCGTCCTGGACATCCTGGACCCGCAGAAATTCACCCGCGCTGCGCTCCCGGCCGTGCGTCCTGCTCCCCGGGAAGCCAAGAAAAGTTTGGCAGAGGCCGAAGCGGGGAAGGACGCCAGCCCGGGGGACTCAGCTCGGCAGCGGCAGCCCCCTGGTAAGGATGCGAAGCGGTGCCGGATTCCGGGCAGCCCCAGCCCAGATGATGCCACGGGGAGTTGGAGGCGGGGGTGGGGGGATGGGGGCAGGGACGGAGTGAGGGGCCCTTAGCGGAGCCTTCACCAAAGGGAGAAGGCTCCCAGGACGAGGCGCAAAGGGTTGCCTTGCCCCTGTGTCGGAACTGAATTGAGGCAGAAAAGAGGCCACTAAGCACCACAGTTCTATTTTTTTGTTCGCAGTGGAAACTAAACAGCCAGCGTCCACCCTTATCCGAGCGCATTTAATGCGCCCATCACGTGCCAGGGCCTAGACTAGAGACTGGGATAGAAGTCATGGAAAACTTCAGAACCCGCGAGCTAGACAACATCATGAATACTGCCTCCATTTCATGATTGAGGAAGCAGAGGCGCAATCATGTGTAGGCGTCTTCGGGAGTGCGAGGTCAGGTTTAAGCACCTCAGGCCCACTCCCAACCATGGAGACCCCGGCAGAGACTCCGCGGTCCGATGCGCTCGCTCCCCCCAGACCCACTCGCGGACTGGGGCGGGAGCAGGGATGGAGTGCGGTGAGGGGAGGCCACCATGGCCCCTTCTCCTCCAAACATTTTGACCTAACTCTGGTGGACACGCGATGAGAAGGCTGGGAGAGTTTGTGTCTGGAAGGTGGGACAAAAGACAGCAGGATCCGTGCCGGGTGAAGCGTGGGCACGAGGCTCCCTGGAGAGACGCCGAGTCGGGGGCGCAGGTCCGAGGGAGGCTGGATGCGGCACAGCCCCCCGCTTCTCCTCCCCAAGTTTGGCAGTGATTGTCTGGGGCTTGGGGCGCCTCTGGCGGCTGCGCTGGGGCCCCGGTAGTCCGCCCGGTAATTGTTCAGCTCGCCCCTCCCCCCACCTCCCTGATCGATATTCTATTACTGGCGCCTGCATATCTCCTGCCCGCAGCTTGCAGGTACCGACTTCAAACCCCCTTTCCCCTGTCTGATCCTAATATTGTTCGATTAAAACTTACCTTTAATAGATGACATCTATCGATCCGGCCCCGCACAAATCTGAAACTCTATTAACACGGCAGGAGAGAGAAGATGGGAAAGAGGGAATTTCACTTTAAGGTGGGGGGGGGGGCTTAATAACTTCTTTTTTAATTGCTAGGAGTTCCTGACCAAAATAGGCTTCTAGCGACTAGGGAGACATAGCCCTAAACGCACTTGACATTTCGATGTCTCAATGTACAGTGATCCTACCCGCCCGGTATTGTCCAATACGGTCATTATGTTTTCTTCATGCAAGGTGTCATTCATTCATTCAAAATACATTCTTGGACGTCAGCCAGGTGGCAGCTGAGTAAAGGGCAAGAGGATACCGCACCCCTAAACCCCAAATCCTGGCTTGCGAGGATGTGCGGTGGCGCGGGTGGGGGTGGGGGAGCGCGATGCCGGAGAGGGGCCGGCCTGGGGGCTCTGAGGAAGAGGAAGAGGAAGAGGAGGTCTGGGGACCCGGAGCGGCCGGGTCGTGCCGGGCTTCTGGTCACCCGCCCCTTTTCCACTAGATGCTGCGGAGCGCGGCGCGGGCGCGGCGTCCCCCTTGGAAGGCTCGGAGGCCGAGGAGGCAGAGGAGGAGGAGGAGGAAGCGGAGGACGCGCGGCGGCGGCGGCCGCGGGAGCGGGCTGCGCGCCTGGAAGCGGACCCGGCGCGTTCCCCCGAGTCCCGGGCGGCGGCGTTGGCGGCGGCGGAGCGGGTCACCGGCGGGCCGGCCGGCTCCCCGGGCTCGCCCGGCTCCCCGCGGCCCCGGCGCCGGCGCACGGAGCCCCGCTGCGCCAAGCCGAGGCGCGCGCGCACCGCCTTCACCTACGAGCAGCTGGTGGCTTTGGAGAACAAGTTCAGGGCCACCCGCTACCTGTCCGTGTGCGAGCGCCTGAACCTCGCGCTGTCGCTCAGCCTCACCGAGACGCAGGTCAAAATCTGGTTCCAGAACCGCAGGACCAAGTGGAAGAAGCAGAACCCCGGCGCCGACGGTGCGGCGCAGGCGGGGAGCGGCGCGCCCCAGCCCGGGGCGCCCGGAACGGCAGCCGCAGCGGGAGGCGGCGGCGGTCCGGGAGGCAGCCCCGGCGCCCCCGGCCCGGGCGCACTGCCCTTCCAGACTTTCCCCTCCTACTCTGCGGCCAACGTCCTCTTCCCGGCCGCCACGTCCTTCCCGCCGACGGCCGCAGCCGCCGGGGGCCCCTTTGCGTCCTTCCTCGGACCCTCCTTCCTGACCCCTTTCTACGCCCCGCACCTATGAACCTGGAGCCTCTCGGGGGTCCACTTCGTCGGGACTCACAACTGATCGGCGTCGTCGCGTGGTCCCCGGTCGACCGTGGGGCGCCGACGTGCAGGGCCCGCCCCCTCGTGGCGAGCAGGTGTCTGCGCGCCCTTTCCTTTCCAGCAGTTGGGAGGCGCCACCCGAGGGCAGCAGCGCCCCTCGCCGCCGCGCCGACCCCCTGAGTCCACGAAATCCGCGAAGGGGGTCAAGCGTCTGCCGTCTTTAAGTGCCCGGAGATGAAGGCTGTGCTCAGAGCTTCGCGTTTCTGAACCTGGCTCTTCACTCTGGGTCAGGCTCCATTCCGTTCAAGGGCTCCTCTTGGGGGTCTGGGTGATCCGAGCAGGGCCGCGGGGACGCAGATCCGAGGCAGCCGAGACTTCCTGCCCGCGGGTCGCTCACAACTAGGATGGAATCTCCGAACAGGTTGGCTCACACACATGGTAAGCAGCTTCCCCTTTTCAGAGCGGATGGTCTCCCTTTTCGTACTTGATGATTGGCCCCAAAGCAGTGATTCCTCCCAAACACTGAACGAGCTGGGTCCACGAGCACACACCGCGGAGGTGAAACGGACTGTTTTTCAAATGCACATATTTCTGCATATTTAGATTTTCATTCAAGATTGGGACTTGAGCACAATTCCTGCTCCAGACGGACTCCCCCCAAGCTGTTGCTGAGAGAAGAGGTCTCTTACATTTCTGAAAAGCCCAGAAGTCTCTGCTAGGAAATGTGACGGCTAGCGGCTTACCTGCGGACGCAGACACGCTCTGCTTGTACTGCACGTTTTCAGAGCAGCTTTCACCAACCAGGCGATGGCCTCAAACGCGTAAAAATCATAATGAAGGGACCCGTGGTTCAAGTCAAATCTTGAAGTCTGTGCCTGAGGCTGCCTGTTTTGCAGTATTGGATACTCTTAAAACTTCAGTCCTGGCTCATATGTCTGTCCCAGCAATTCCTAGGCCGCCAAATAGTGAACTAAGTTGGGAGAGCGGAGCTCCCCCAGGACACGTGACTGTCACCAATTGGGCTTCTTTTTTGAGCAGCAGGCAAAAGTTTATTAGAGTCTCTTTGCAGAGAGGGGGCATTTGAAAGTGAATGCCTGCTGGACTATTTTTTTTTAATTTTTTTAACCTTTATTCATTTTTGAGAGACAGAAACAACATGAGCAGGGGAGGGGCAGAGAGAGGGAGACACAGAATCCAAGGGAGGGGCAGAGAGAGAGGGAGACACAATTCAAAGCAGGTTCCAGGCTCTGAGCTGTCGGCACAGAGCCCAATGAGGGGCTCGAACTCACAAACCATGAGATCATGACCTGAGCCGAAGTCGGAGGCTTACCGCACTGAGTCACCCTGGTGCCCCTCTGCTGAACTATTTTTTAAAAGCACAAACTCAACATTATTAGAGCTTCATCCAGAGCAATTCTTGTTCCGAACAGACTCTGTGATGGCGTGGTGAACATGTAAAGGGTTGTCAAGTGTGTGAAGGAAGTATTTCTTGGGCTAAAGTGGAAGGAAAATCAGGCCCATAATGGATTCAACTGCCGGAACTTAATGTATGGCCCTTAGTTCCACCTGCTACTTTTATCTCCCTTTAAAAATCAGTTATTCTATAAAATTCTCATGCCAGATTTGTTTGGAATACTGCGTTTAGTTTTCTGTGTAATATGTTTGGAGGTCATATCTCAGAAACCCAGATCTTCCCAACTAGGTCACATCTATGTCATTCTTACCTTTATTTGATTGTTTGAGGCCTGCTCACATCTACATGGAAAGCATAATGCTTGCCATTTTTTGATAGCCTGTGCCATTAGCAATTACATTTAATGATCACGGGCTTCTTTAAGGTAAATTCAGTTTGGTGTCATGAACACATGATATCATAATTTTGAACTATCTAGCTCTATGATTATCAGGAATGATGGAAAATATCCCCTCCTTCTGCCAAATTCAATGAAGACTTCATAGTCACAGGACTCTCACGAGACTTGAGAATGTGTATCATTTAATTGCGTGTTATTTACTAATTGCTCTTTTCCTTCTATTTTAAAGAAGAGTGTCCCCAAACAGTGCGTTGTTTCGAAAAGACAACTGATGCCAGATGAGATTAAAAACGCAGTTACTATGGTGGAGAATATTTTGTTCCATTTATGTGTTGATAAACACTCCCTCAGTCACTGCTCGTTGGTTTCTGAAAAGTGACATCCATGTGTCCATGTGAACACATGTCCATGTGTCCACATCCATGTGAACAGGCAATTCAAGTACGCAGAGGCAAGATCTGTAATGAGAAGCTGAATTTCCATAAGATGTGGGAAACATTTCATCTCTCAGGTACCAGAATCCCAGAAGACTCCGGTCGGAAAAGAGGGACTAGGGAGGGAGGCGGGAAGCTTGTCTGTGGGCGCTGTCATTCTTGACCTTTCCTGTTACTACACCTTGGAGCAGAGTAATGCTCCAAGGGTGTGACTTTGGATTTGTGCTGCTTCGAAAGGCCCCGTGGCTTTCCAACCAAATCCTTGGATGTGTTTGTCTAATAAATCCCTTTTGTAATGATTTCTCATGTAACTATTTCTTGTTTTCTCTTAGCAAAGTTTTCAACTAATTTTATAATTATCAGAGTTTGTGTATATGTGTCCCCTCCCCTCCCAGCTAGTATCCACAAAGAAGGTATCTCCGCCCTAACACTGCTTTTTCGTGCCACGTTAGGTGCTTTTCCAAACCCACACCAAATACACACAGAGCGGCTACACCGGCAGGCAGTATATAGAAACACACAGGGCCATTTTCAAAGCAAAAGTGAAGCATCTTACAGAATGTTGTTAGTGGCTACAAATTAAATCAACACCTATGTCCCAGATTTTTAGGACGTTAACTTCCTAGACTTACTTTGCAAGTTCTTAATACCTTATAAAGAGCCTGGTAGATAACTTCTTAGAGTTGTGCCGTCCATTGGTCATGGATTTCTGATGTTAAAAAAATGACCATTACAGATCCCCTACTTGAAACCTCGCAGCCAAGGAGCTACATGTATTTAAAGGAATGAGTGGGGAGCATTTCATACACTGAGAAATCCCCATCCATTTTATGGGCACAGATCAGTTTAGTGTATTTGTCTTTTTAGAAATGACTGGTAAGAACCTATTTAACAAGCTTTAAAAATTATGAGGAGGCTAACAAGATATTCTTCAATAAGTGCTAATACATACACTTAAAAACGTTATTCCCCCTTAAGGTCAGTTGAAGGGAAGCATCTAGGAGTCAATGCAGTGGGAGGACTCAGACGCAGGGAAAGAGAAATAGGGAGTGTCCCTTCTTGCTTCCAGTTGGAGGAAAATCCCAGAGGAGCTCAGTTGTGGAGACGAAGGGAGAGCAAGGCTTGGAGACACGAGGACTCGGTCCCCGCAGGGAGTGGGAGGGGAACGTCAG
>JAQQST010000409.1:894-16836 GCA_028646485.1 Cryptoprocta ferox
TAAGCACCTCACTCTTGATTTCAGCTCAGGTCATGATCTCATGGTTTGTGGGATTGAGCCCCACAAACCCCTCAATCTGGCTGTGCTGACAGCACAGAGTCTGCTTGGTATATTCTCTCTCCCTCTCTCTCCCTCTCTCTCTCTGCCCTCCCACTGCCTCTCTCTCTCAATTTAAATAAACATTTAAATATATAGATAAATGTATAAAACTACATATCCAGTCATATCATATATAATTTTCTTACTTACATAAAATGAACAGAGATCCTTCTATATAAATCATTCTGTGTAAAATGAAAAAAACAAATTAAACTTGTTTTTTAATTTATTGATTTTGAAAGAGAAAGCACACAAGCAGGAGAGGGGCAGAGAGAGAGGGAGAGACTCCCAAGCAGGCTCCTCATTGTCAGCACAGAACCCAACGCAGGGCTCAATCCCATGAACCATGAGATCATGACCTGAGCCAAAATCAAGAGTCAGATGCTTAACCTACTAAGCCCCACACGCCAAAAGAAATAAATTAATCTTAACTGAGAGTTGTTCTAATCACACTGAGATGTTCATGAGACTGTCATAGCTACAGTTAGTGGCAACAGTTAGTCTGAAAATAAATTTACAAGTAATAAAATAACAGAGCTGCAAGGTAGTCAAGATAGGGTCACATCTTTCAGATCAAACCAATTATGTACAAGCTTCAGTATGATTGTGAGATCTGCAGCTGCCACTGATGATGCACATGGCTCCTTGAACAGGTTCATCAATGTTGCTAAACACTAAATGATGACAGATCACCAATATCCAGGACCTGAAATGTAATCAATGCTCTGACATAGAAAGTAGGCTTATTACATTTCAGCATGACTGGGTTTAAATGGATAATAGCAGAATACAAAAACAGTTCTTCTCTGTACTTTCATGAGAGGGACGTAGAAGCAACCCTTAATAAATGGGACAAAATGCAGCTTCATAAGCGAGAATGAATTTTGACTGAGCAGTCTCTCTTGGCCCAGGAACTGCAATAGACCTAACAGCTAAGAGTTGCTGCCAAATATCAGCACAGACAGCCAACCCACAGTAGTGAGGAATGTGGGAGATGTGGGTTCTGTTTGACTAACATTTCACACTGATGACCACTCGTCACTGCACAGAATCACCTTGATAAAAATGCACCTACGAGAAAGCTAATTGAATGTCAAGGGGTTTAGTGTGGATTTAATCACCTAGCAATTCATTTTGATAAAAAACTATTAACCAACTCATAATTGGGCTTTTTTAATTTAATTCTACAAATTAGTTTCAATATACTGTGTGATTATACATTATCTTTCACAAACTGGTTTTCTAAGACAGAAGACTGAGAAGCTGATTGCAGAAAGCTGTTGACTTCAACTGTGAGGACTCAAGCAAGCCAGAAAAGAATGATCTGGGAGCAGACTAGAGAAATGTTCTCACAGCCTCCATTATATGTGCAAATGTAATCATTAGCCATACATCACCTTCCCTTACAAAGAGTAAAAAGATCCATATACATATATAACAAAGATAAGTATAAAATGACAGGATTGGGGGCTCCTGGGAGTCTCAGCAGGTTGAGCATCTGACTCTTGATTTTGGCTCAGGTCATGATCGCAGGGTCATGGGATGGAGCCCCTCATCGGGCTCCATGCTTAGCCTGCTTGAGATTCTCTCTCTCTCCCTCTGCCCCCCTCCCTCACTTGCGCTCACTCTCTCGCTCTCTCCCTCAAAATAAAATAAATAAAATAAAATAACAGGATTGGTTTTCTTATACAACTTGATTTTCTTATACAAGTCTCATTGCTTTGTAATTATAGTAGATATACCTTGAATTACAAATCTGAATATCATGAGCTATAGATTACCAAGTACCATCATGTACATTATCTCAAATGATTCTTAAGTATACTGAAATATTATTATCCCTAATTTCAGCTGAAGAAACTAAGGTTCAGAAAGGTCAAGTACCTTGCCCAAATGCACACAGCTTGTAAAGTCTGCAGAGCTTTGCCACAAAATCTAATTCCAGCCCTTTTTTCAGTGTACCACTGCTGCCTCTATATATCTGTGTTGATCCAACCACATCTGCATGACTGGTAATATGAAACCACCCCTTCAATAAACAATTATTAATCATCTGCTAAGTGCTTAGCATGGTGTTGAATGCTGGGTATTCAAAGATAAATCAGATAACTCCATTGACCCCTCAGGAGTATACAATCTACTGGAAAGACAGTGACATCATCAGCATTATCAAAAGCATTAGTATTTACCATGTGCCAGGCACTGTTCTAAGCAACTTACATTATCTCAACTTAATCTCATAAAAATTCTATGAGTTGGGTAATATTAATATCCCCATTATGCAGATAAGAAAACTAAGGCAAAACCAAATTGACACAAAGAGTAATAATTAGAAAAAGGCAGCGTTAAAGAAGTTCCAATAGAGTAGATCCTATCTGAGCTAAGCTGTAAAAAATGAACTGGGCTGTGAAAGGTGGAAAGGAAGATGTTCTGGGCAAAAGACATAGCATGAAAAAAGTTGGCAAGGGTCAAGAGATACACTACCTCCTCAAATGTATTACCTGCTCTTTGGCCTCCCAGTCTTCACATTATTCCTTTGGCTAGAATTTTCTTCCCCCTTATCCAACCTACTATCTTATCAGGACTAAGTGGTTAATGGGACATGGTTGGGAAGAAGAAGGAAGTCAAGGACAACTGCAAAATATTGGACTGCAACAACAGGAAGGATGGAGCTGCTATTACCTGAAATGAAAACCTGTGGGAGGAACAGTTTGAAGAGAAAGATAAGGGAAGCTGGGAAAAAAAAAAAAAAAAAAAAGAAGCCAAAGCAGTGCACCCTACACAGGCAGCATCTGTCTAGAGAAAGATAAGTCTTTTTCTAATTTGGAATTAGCAAATGTTATGGCAACTCTAAGAAAAATAAAGAGTCTGGTTTCAGGCATGTTAAGGGATTTATTAGACATCCAAGAAAATTGGTCAAGTAAGCAGTTGAATAAACAAATCTGGAGTTTCCTGAACAGGTCCAGAAAGGAAATATAATTTGGGAGTTGCAAGCTTAATTATATTGTTTAAAACCATGAGGCTGGGCAAGTTCATCAATAGAGAGGGAAAAAATGAAGGTGAAATCCAAGGACTGAGGTCCAGAATATCCAATGTTAAGAAATTAGAGTGAAGAGAAGGAACCAGCAAAGCAGACCAAGAAAGAATAACTAGTGGAGTGGGAGGAAACCTGGAAGGCATTCTGGAAATTAAAGAAAGTAATGTCAAATACTACTGACAGATCAAGTAAGATAAGGACTGAGAAGTTAGTGATCCAGCAATCAGTTTGTGACTTTAACAAGAGCAGTTCTGGTGAAATAGTAGGGAAGAAAGCTTGATTGTATTGAGTTTAAGAGAGAATAGGAAGTAAGGAATTGGAGACAAGAAGAGACCACTCTTTAATAGTTTTGCTGTAAAGAAAAGCAGAAAAATGGAGCAGTTCCTGGCTGTTGTGTTAACCACCATTTTGTTTATTTGTTTTAGGCTGGGAGAAATGATGATGCGGGAGAAAGAGGACAGAATTCAATGTCTTTGAGTAGATAATAAAGAATGAGATCTAGGGCACAAGTGGGATGATTGCTGCAGCTAACAGCAGAGACCATTCCTCCATAATAATAGGAGAAAATACATGTACAGGGACACTGATGCAGATGGGCAGATAGAAGTTGTGAATCAGGAACTGTGGCCTGTCTATTCTGACTGTATTTTCTCAGAGAAACGGGAAAGACAGTCATCAGCTGAGAATGAAGACTGCAAAATATCATGAGCCTTACTGGCAAAAAAAATTAAAGTTTGATACCAAAAAAGGAGTTGTCAAAGATTTTAAACAACAGAAACTTTCATACACTACTGGTGGGCATGAAAATTATTAGGACCACTTGGAAAATACTGTGACATTATTCAGTAAAGGCAAAGACATGCATATTCTATGACCTAGCAATGTCATTCCTAGGTATTCATCCTATAAAAATGTGTGTGCCTATAACTGTGGTCCCTGTATAAGAGTAATTATGGCATGATTGCTCTTATAGTAGGTGGTAAAATTATTTTTTAAAAAAAGAAACAATAACCAATCATCAAGATACTGTTTACCATTAGGAGGAAGAAGGGATCTATGATCATAAATGAGCATACTGAAAGATTCTCAATTACTAGTAATGTCCTCTTTCTTAAGCTGGACAATTTGTTAAGCTGCACAAATAGGTTCTATGCATTTTTATATACTGTTCAATTTTAGTATAAAAAAGGAATTCTATTATGTTTCTCCAAAGAGTTTTTTGTTTGTTCGTTTATTCACAAAAAGTTAACTAGGTTGAATTCAAACTCAGAAATCTCAGCTCAGTAAACTTTGGCCGGGAAGCTTGGAGTCTTCCCATATATGTGTCATTTGAGGGCTCACTCAGATATTTGGGTAACTGATAGGAAGAATGTGGGCTCCCTCTCTGTGGCTCTCTCTTTTCAAAAATTCCCCCCTTGCATTTCAACTGTTGTGGTTGCCTCAAACTCTAAGCTCAGTCAGGCTATGGGTTTCTATCCATGTTTTGGTTTCCTATTGTGACAACTGGGACTTACCTTCAGGCTAAAACCTGTAAGAAATTGCAGCACTTAGTACTGCTCCCTTCCTCCAAATGACCACAGAAAATACATACAATATGCACCTACTCTGGTTTGCTTCCTGATGTCTTCAGATAGTTGTGGTTTTTTTTTTATTTTATGCAGTTTATAGTTATTTGTGGAAGAGTTATTCTGATAGAAGCTACTACACAATTACCAGAAGTAGAAACTAGCACTTGTTTAAATAAATTAAATAAAATAATTAAAATCCAGGAATTTTGTATCTACTGCTTCTAGTGCTGTTGTTGTTATTTTTGTTGTTGTTGTTGTTGTTCAATCTAGATAGAAACTCAATGAGATCTTTTCTTCTCTCTGGGTTTCTTTGTATTCTTCCTTCCCTGGGGCTGTAAGATTCAATCTCACTGACTAATCTTAATGCTGCAAAGGCTAAATAAAATAAGAAAGGGGAAAAGTGCATAGATAAATATTTCAAAATATAGCTCTATAAATGCAAATTATATCGGGTTAGAGGTAACACATTAAAATCATCATTTGAACAAATTAGGTTGCTGGTCTAGGAGGTCCTGAAGGTGAAAAATACATGAGAGGAGAGAGTACAGAAGGGAGAAAAACACCTAAAGCCAGTAAAAGACAGAGCTGAATGGGTCCCCTTAGTTAGGTCTGAGATGTGGAGAAAAGGCTGACAACTAGTAGTGAAAGAGGGGCTCCAAAGACAGCTTAGAAACAAGAAAATGGACAATCCCTAAATATTAGAATTATAGACTCATGGCATTTTAAGCCTAAAAGATACTTATCAGATCATCTAAATCCAAAAGACTTAATTCTGGAGACAGAGAAACTGAGTCTCACACTCTGCCTGCCTCATAATTTAGTCAAGGTGCCCAATCCCCTCAGCCAAGTTTCGGTGCTGTCGTATTCTTTTTAACAGCCTGGGACCTGTTCAGATTTGTGTTTTGATTAATCAATGTTGTGTATGATGGCTTTAGGTCTGAGCCACTCAATTCATTCTTAAACATACTGGAGAATTCCAATATAGAGCTTTTTGTTCCTTCTCTGTATATCTTGGAGTTTTAATCACAGAAGAGTGAATTGAGGCTTTTTTATGATTGCATAAAATACACCAGGCTCTAACTCTCTTTTCTAATTATGAGAAAGCCATGTGGTCTCTTATGAATTGCTTGGTATAGTGTCCAGGTATAGATGGCTCATGGGATTTTATAAAGATTAATTCAGATTAGTTCATAAATTTATTGAAGGAGGTATCTATTAGGTGTTCTTGTCAGTCTTTGTGACTGCTATTGACAATAATAAAATGATATGAGTTTCAAACTCCCCTGACCCGTGCTGCCTTCAGATTTAATCATTAACCAGAATCTGCATTCTTCCCTAAGGTATCTTTTTATTATCTCAAATAAGAATGACAAGTTGAGATCGGTGAATTTAAGAAATTTTACTTTAAATACTACCTCTATTTCCACAGGTTTATTCTCTTATCTCAATATCTAGGTTATAACAAAAGTTAACACCTTCTGGCAAATCAATATACATCAAAATGATTATAATTTTCTTTTTACTCAAAAGATAGTATGCACTTCTAATGACAGCAGTAGCCAAGTGAAGAGAAAGTAAATCATTGTACACAACCCAAGATCAAAAGTCACTATGGTTTCTTTTCAAATGATGCACAATGTCCCTCTGCCCTCTTCCAACCAATAAAAGCCTGAAGAGTAATTTAATAAATAGTCCCAAAGTGACAGATGTAATATGAAAGAGTAATTCTAGGGGCACCTCGGTGGCTCAGTCAGTTGAGTGTCTGACTTTGGCTCAGGTCATGATCTTGTGGTTCGAGGCCCATGTCAGGCTCTCTGCTATCAACCTGGAGCCCTTTTCCAGTCCCCGCCTCTCTCCTGCTTGCACTCTCTCTCTTTCTCTTTTTCTCAAAAATAAACACTAAAAAACATAGAAATATCTTTTAAAAAAAAAGTAATTCTCACTTTGAGGAAAAATAAACATAAGCAATGGGGCTTGTTTTTATTTCCTTCTCTTAAATAAAAAATAGAAATGTTAATATTCTTTTAAAACATACAAATATTTATCATATTATTTTTGAGACTGTAACTATATAGCCCAAAGGTAATTTAAAATTTGGCAGTTGGGGGCACCTGAGTAGCTCAATCAGTTTAAGCATCCAACTCTTGATTTCAGCTCAGGTCATGATCCCATGGTTCATGAGTTCAAGCCCTGTATCCAACTCTGTGTTGGCGATGCATATCCTGCTTGCTCTCTCTCTCTCTCACACACACACACACACTCAAAATAAATACACTTAAAATATTTTTTAATAAATAAATAAATAAAATTTAGCACTTGGAAATAAAAACAGCAGCCATTTGTTAAGCAACTCCTGTGTATAGAGTCAAAGAGCAAAAATCATGTTATGCCCAATCCACTGGGGACTTTAGTCTCTTCTAATACCCCACGGATCATTTATTTTTTTTAATTTCTTGGTTTAATATTAAAATCCTCACTAAGAATATTTTCACCAGTCCCAGATTATTACTGTTAGTTGCCATGACAAGCCTGGCAACCCCCACAATATATAATCAGAATTCATATGCAAATAAGACACTATTTCCTGATCATTTTTATTTTTTTTTAAATTTTTTTTTACATTTATTTATTTTTGAGAGACAGAGTGAGACAGAGCTCAAGCGGAGAAGGGGCAGAGAGAGAAGGAGACACAGAATCTGAAGCAAGCTACAGGCTCTGAGCAAACATTCAGCACACAGCCTGATGCGGGGCTTGAACCCACGAACCATGAGATCATGACCTGAGCTGAAGTCGGATGCCCAACTGACTGAGCCACCCAGGCACCCCAATCCTGATTATTTTTAAATGTAAGACAAATTATTTACTATTTCTCAACTACCTATGTAAATATACAGAGAATAAAAAAAATTTTTAATGTCTTTTTTTTGAGAGAGAAAGAGAGACAGAGAGTGAGCAGGGGAAGGGTAGAGAGGGAGACACAGAATCTGAAGCAGGCTCCAGGCTCTGAGCTGTCAGCACAGAGCCCGATGCGGGGCTCGAACCCACGGACCGTGAGATCATGACCTGAGCCAAAGTCGGACACTTAACCGACTGAGCCACCCAGGCACCCCATACAGACAATAAATTCTACCTGATTAAATAAATTTACACAATCAATAACAAGCTAGGCTCTGAGATAATACTTCAGACACTGACATTGGGGTCCCATGCCAGGGCCCTTGCCAATATTAGTGGTTAGCACCAATGAGCAGCAGCAGAAAGGGGAAGTGAGAGAGACATTCTTTTAATACGTTGACACCATCTCTTTGAGCCAGATTTTTTCCACCGTATCCCTGACAGTTACTGGACTCTATCTCCAATAACCTGGAGAAAATAAATATTAATGCCATCTCCCTTTAGCCTCCAGACAACTTCACTTTATTTGAACACACAGTAAAACCTTGGATTGCAAGTAACTTGTTTTTCAAGTGTTCTGCAAGACAAGCAAACATTTCTAATAAATTTTAACTTGATAAACGAGCAATGTCTTGCAAGACAAGTAGTATGTGACACTGAACATCACATGATCACAACTGAGCCAATGGCCAATGTTTCCTCTCTCTCTCTCTCTCTCTCCCCCCCTGCAAGATTGTGGGTGATTGTCTCTCATGCTCAGGTGCTCAGTCTCAGGTCTCAGTGTTTGGCAGAAATCAGTGATTTTTCAGAACATTGGAAGGTGCCCACAACGGGCACTAGTGTATTTTTTGTCACTTCAAAGCACCTATGGACAGTCCTTTGACTTTCCATACAAGAGTAAGCTTAGGAATGCTTTGTTTCAACTCTAGGTCAAGCGGCCTGCAGATACAGACCCTTTCCTCTGCTGCCTTATTGCCAGTTACATTAAATACAGTATATGACTGTATTTAATACTGTACTGTAGTCAACATTCGTGCAAACATATACAATGGTCCCCATGCAGAAAAAGATTCCATTGAGCCAATAGATAGCAGTGATTCGTTAGTGATAGTGAAAGTCGTCTTACACAATAACCTTCCTCTCTCTTTTCTCCCTCACACCAGCTACAAAGGTTTTCAAAGGTAAGTGTAGGTTAATTTCTTTATTTTTCTTTATATTTTGCATTTTTTAATTATTTTATATTATACTAAGGTATTGTAATCATTTTTTATGGATTTTTTTGGGTTGGGGGATGAATCATCTGAGGTTCCATTATTTCTTATGGGAAATTCACTTTGATATACAAGTGCTTTGGATTGCAAGCATGTTTCCGGAATGAATTATGCTCACAAACCAAGGTTTTACTGTAATTGGCATATAATATTAATGGACACATTTTTACCAAATTATTTTTTTTATTATTGTCTAAGGTTAACTCAAAGACCTCCTCTCTCACTAATTACTGAATGTACTCATTCAATGGACAAACATTTGGGTGCCTGCCAGGTGTCAGTTAACATAGGAAAAGCAGAACCAAACTAAAGAAGGGACAGGCACAGGAAGGTTTATGCACAGTTTCCCTCATGCCAACCAAGAGCATCTTTGGCTGTTCAGTAGCCCCTAGCCACTCAGCAATACTTATCCATCTGGGGTCTTGGGTGGTCTTACCTCTGTTAATCCCTGTCCATTACAGAGATATTCTGTATCAAGAATAACTATTTCAGTGGGAGCTTGTAATTCAGTCCAAATTATTGCTAATCCTTGAAAATGAACCCCTCAAGCTAATTTTCAAGAAAACAATATGAGAACCACATATTATGGTAGTAACTAAGTAAGTGACTACCAGTGTGGTAGTACAAGATTTTCATATGGGAAATGCACTTTTCTAATACAATGTTATATGTCAATTCTATCTCAATTTTTAAAAAGAAAAAGAAAACGCTTTTTTGCATACATGTCTCAGTGGAGTTAATAGTGTAAATGACAGGTAAGTAAAGTGTAAATGACATGTGAGAACAGTGGTATCAACAATATGGTTTTTAAGATGAATTATATTTTATAGTGTTTGGAAGGGTTTTTTCAGAAACTCTAATACTCTCTGACTAAAAATGCCTGAATAGATAAATTGTCATCACTAAGATACACGTAATTTTTGGCCTTATTATACTTTAGCAACAAAACAAAAATCCATTTCTTATGTATCATAGTTCCTTGAGGTCTTTACAAAACAAATGCATCTTGAAACAAAATGAAAACTATAAGCTGAGAGTCATACTTGGTCAGATTGAAAAAGAACACACTTGCTTATAGTTTAGCATTATAATTATACTTTTAAGATTCAGTATGTCCCTGAGGGTTTTACTTCAGAAGTAATTCCCTGTGAGTCCATCTCAAGACATTAATACATACATGTATACATAATGTATGATGGATACAAAAATGTAATGTCTTAAGCTTTAAACAAAGTATATTAATTTATTCCTTTTTAAAAATGAGTCTTTATATTATTCCACAAAAGGCATCATGAGTACAATATTTAATATTAAAACTGAAATATAAAAATTAAATGAAGACTACCTCAAACATATTCCCTTAAGGGTAAATAAAAAAGAAAACTATAATAACCAAATGAAAATCATATCAAGTAAGACTGTAAGCATCCTGGTGAGAAAATAAAGAATTTTACCTTATTTCAGATAGAGGCAAAAATTTGTGCAGAGTTAAGCTCTTCTTACTACAGCTTTCTAAAAACAACTGACAAGAAGAAGGGAAGTAGGGAACTTCCAGAAGACCTACTCTAGTCAGGCACTGGGGCGGACTCTGGGGATTCACTAAGGAAGAAAACAAATACATCCACTGCCCTTATGAAACTTACATGAGAGAGACAAATGAGAATTGAGAAAATACAGTATTATAAATAATGAAGAAACAACCAAGTGCAATGAAAAAGAACAATGAAAAGCTCTACTTGGAATTAGTTCCCAAAGATTTATACAAAGACTTTTTGCTGTTGTTTTAATGTTTTTTCTAGTTGCTATGGTGAGTGGAAAACGATAAATGACAGCATAAAATTTAAAAAAAAAAAACTTTATCTAGGTCTTATAATCACTGTCTTTGGACTATAAGTTTGTGATTCATGTTTTCTTGTGTTGTGATGAAGCCATAATGTTTGCCTTATACTGAAAAAATTTTTATGAAGAATAATAACCCATTTCAAGGATTACTTTTTATGTTTAACCCCAGTGATGGTACCACACAAATTGTATGGTCCTTGGCCCAGCCAACATGGAAAATACAAATGGACATATACAACATGGTTGCAGTATTCAATCTGGTCTTTAACCACCAGTTCCAGGCTCCATAAAATTGACTTAGTCGAAATAGACATTGATCATGAAGACAGCTAGAGCAAAGAGATAAACTCTATCCATTTCTCCTCATTTTCCCAACAGCTTCTCAAGGTCAAGGAACATGTCTACCTCATTCTGTAAATCTTCATTAGGTCTAGGACAGGGCCATCTACAAAAAGAGCCCTTCCAGATACCCTTGAGGGAAGAGAAGATATTAAAGGAATTCAGTGAGTTATTTTCATTGAGAGTAAGGACACCATCTTGAAACAAGTAAACAGATAAATCTGACTGAGAAAAGCATGCATGTGAGAAAGCAGAAGAAATGAGATTGGAATTGTGGGTAGGGGGCAGCCTGAGGAAGACCTGGAAAACCAGATCAGAGAGCTGGAACTCTGTGAAAAAGGAAAAGTGATTAAAGAGAATTCCAGATACATTTCTCTTCTAGAAAACTACAGGGAGCTTGGGAGGAAAAAGAGGCAGAATTTAGAGAAACTATCAGGATGTGATTAGAGAAACTGCAAAGGGATAAGGGTTAGGAGTCTGATGGTAATGAAATCATAATAATTAACAGTAGGAAGGTATATAGGGAAAGAGAAGGAACCAAAGATGACTACAAGGTTCTCACTCATTTGGCTGAAAAAATAATAGTGTCACTAACAAAAAGAATCTCAAGAAATCAAGAAGGAAGTCAATTTGGAAAGAGGATGAAGAGTTTAGTTTTAAGCATGCTGAGTTTGAAGTGATACTGAAGATGTAAATGAAAATATTCAATTACTAGGTTGCTTTATTTATTTGTATCTGCCAAATAATCTGCCACCTGTTTTTAAAAAAAGGTTGAATTGACATTTTAAATTCAAAATGACACATGGTACAATTTCTTTTTTTAATGACAGCAATATAAAAACCCACTAAAATAATTAGGGAAATAGCCAATACCAGATATCAATGAGCTGTAGGGAACAACTGGAAATTCAGAACTGGAGCTGAAAAGTGAGGTAGGTCTAGAACTATGTATATGTACACACACACACACACACACACACACACACGTAGGGGGTCATCTGCATATAAATATTTTGAATGTCTGCTCTAGGCCAGGCACTGTGCTTGGTGCAAAATGTATAGGAACAATAAAATAGGATCCAAAATGCTATTAAGAAAGTGGTAAGGGAAATAATAAGAGGCCAGAGGATTTCTCTTAGAGCTGCATTTGCACAAGAGCAGTTTTTATTTCAACTGAAAGTGGTTTTTTTTTAAGTGTCTTGGAGATAGGAATAAGGAAAGTTAACAGTAGTTATAAAACCCCCTCCTCAAATCACACTTTGGCCCTGACAATAGTGCTGAGCAAGGGACATGACCCCTACCCTCATGGAGCTTACAGTGTAGTCTAGAAAACATTTCTTTTAAATGTCTATTTATTTTTGAGAGAGTGCAAACAGGGGAAGGGCAGAGAGAGGGAGACAGAGGATCCGAAGTGGGCTCTACACTGACAGTGCAGAGCCCAATATGGGGTTTGAATTTACAAACCGAGAGATCATGACCTGAGTCAAAGTCAGACACTCAACCGAGACACCCAGGCACCCCAAGATCATTTTTTTAGAGAAAGAAAAAGATAAAACAATGAAGGGAAAGAAATTATATAAAGGAATAATTCAGATGAGGTGGAAGATTAATTTAGATTATAAAAATCAAGTAAGTCCTTCTAAAATGAGTGATATCTGAGCTAAAGCCTGGAAAATGAGTTGGAGGAAATTAGAGGAGAGTGGTTTGCAGACAGAGGATGACACGTGCAAAAGCCCTAAAACAGGAAAATGTTTGCCACCTTTGAGGACCAGGGATAAGAGGCCAGGTGGCCAGTTCAGAGCAAGCAAACAGGGCAAAAAATTAGATAGAAGTAATAAGCACTTCACAGATGAAGAAACTGAGGCTCAGAGTGGTTAAGTAACATACCCAAACATACCCAGCTGGAAACAGAGCCAGTTTCAGAACTCAGGTCAGTTTGACTCATAGCCTATATCCCTAGTGAGTCCGGCAGACTTCCCAAACCTGATCCTAAGAGTCACCTAGGGTGTTAGTTAACATAAAGAATTCTAGACCTACCCCAAAACCTCAAAATCCCATAGGACAAGGATCAGTTAGAACCCCACATAAAATACACAGTACATACAAATTGGATAATTGGAGGAAAACTTAAGAAAGGACCTGTCGTATTTGCCTAGGGCTGCCATAACAAAGTATCACAAACTGGGTGGCTTAAACAACAGAAATGTATTGTCTCACAGTTCTGGAGGCTGGAAGGGGAGTTCTTTCTGAGAGCTGAGAGGGAGAATCTGTTCCATGCTTCTCTCCAGCTACAGTGGCTTGCTGGCCATCTTTGATATTCCTTGGCTTATAGATGTATCACTTGAATTTCCACTTTCATCTTCACATGGCATTCTTCGTGTGTGTGTGTGTGTGTGTGTGTGTGTGTGTGTGTTTCTGAGTTCAAATTTCCCTTTTTTATAAGGCCACCAGTCACACTAGAATAAGGACCACCCTAACAACCTCATCTAATCAGATCATCTGTAAAGACCCTATTTCCAAAGACCTTCCAAATTTCCAAATGTCATTATTCACAGGTTCTGGTGTTAGAACTTCAGCAACTTTAAGATAACAATTCAACAATAGATAATTTTTTTTTTTTTACAAAGATGTGGCAGCGAAAGCACAACGGATAGTTCAATACTTTAGACTAGCCTCAGCCATGACCTACCACCACTCACTGTGGCCTGCAGGAAGAGAGCTGAGCAGGGAGGTACCCCAACTGACCTCCCTCCAACGTCTTACTTACAGAACCCAACCAGAAGTCAGAAGGAAGAGGAGCTCTTTGAAGTGTTAATAGAGGTCACCCTCCTGGGACATGGAGCTGGATGGAGAAAAGCCAAAGAAAGTGGGTCCAGAGGAGCAAACACAAGCTATCTAATCAGAATGCCCTCGACACCTTTAAAATCAGACGCCAGAGAATTCTCATCCTCAAGTGTAGTTTAGGAAATGTGCCACATTAAAATGGTTAGAAGACAGGGTCTTGAATATCAATCACTCCTGCTTATATAACTTAGTAGTTCTTTCATTTTTTTAAATTTTTATTTATTTTTTAAATTTTTTTAATGTTTATTTATTTTTGAGAGAGAGAGAGACAGACTGCAAGTGGGGGAGGGGCAGAGAGAGAGGGGGAGACAGAATCCGAAGCAGGCTTCAGGCTCTGAGCTGTCAGCACAGAGCCCGACGCGAGGCTCAAACCCATGAACTGCGAGATCATGACCTGAGCCGAAGTTGGTCGCTAAACCAACTGAGCCACCCAGGCGCCCCTCTTTCATTTTTTTAAAGGAAATATGGAAGACTTTGAACTACTTAACAAGAAAGACATCTATTAATTGCATTGGAGGTAAGAAAGATTTTTTTATTTTTTACTTTAACAACCTGCAGCTTGGAAATAAAATCCCAAATCTTGAAACTTAAGGCCAGGTGATTTGGGAGATGAAGACCAGTTATCACAACGGGACCAAATGTACCCAGGCTGCTCATCATCTGTGACTGTCTCGTTCCTCTGTGATCTTGGGCTCACAGAAACTGTGAATTAATTGAGAATCCCGGAGAACTGGGCCCAGGAGCTCTGATGCAAACACACACACACACACACACACACACACACACAACACCACACTGAAAGATCAGGAGGAAAGGTACAGCAGTGTGTATCTTTCTCAAAGTAGGGATCTTGTCTGCTTCCCCTGCTTCGGAACATACAAAAAATCAACAACTGTATCAAAGAGGATGCCTGTGAGTTCTGCGCCTTAATTCTGTGAATTAACTTGGCTTTCACATATGGGTTGTTTTTCTAGAATACAGGATTGCTGCATTATGAAATGCTAATTGTTTTTGCTATCCTGTGTGACCTGCCTGGAAGATGAGATGCAAATTAAGACAATATAATTATGGCTGCTCTCACACTATCCAAATGTATTTTTTTCTTCAACAGGTTCAGGTACATGGCCTTTATTTTGTTTAATCTCCAGCATCCCACTCTATCTCCCACCTTTTGTCACCTAGGGACCCTACCCAGGTGAAATGTCTAACATTACCATAAGATAGTGTGGCTCTTTGTTTTAAAAAACATCAGAACTTCTACAGCCAGATAAAGTCCTGTCTTTCTAAATAATTTCCTTGGGAGGCTAAATATCTAGTCCACATGGCTGTGTTTTGATACCAGTGAACTCTCATTAAAATACTATATCTCAAGAAAATCTGTATCAAATACTATATCAGAAATGCTAGGGATACCTGGGTGGCTCAGTCACTTAAGCATCCAACTCTTGATTTGGGTTCGGGTCATGATCTTGCAGTTTGTGAGTTTAAGCCATACATTGGGCTCTGTGCTGATGACAGTGCAGAGCCTACTTGGAATTCTGTCTCCTCTTTCTGCCCCTCCCCCGCTTGTGCTGGCTCTCTCTCCCTCTCAAAAATAAATAAACTTAAAAAAAATATATTATATGGGAGGCGTTGCAGAGGCAGGGCCGATGCCACCTTAATGCCCATGGAGAGTTTACAGAGGCAGAAACCTCTTTTCTCCCACCAGTTGTTAAAGCCTCCTCTTAACACTCTTTGCCAGCTGCCCACCCTGATTTAGGCCCATTATCTTACCAGGACAGAATTAAATACCTTACTGATGGAAACTCCCCCACCCTAACCCCGCCCCTACCTCCGCCAAAAAAAAAAAAAAGACACAGAGAGGGTGGAGGGAAGGAGCCGAAGGAGTGGAGAGGAGAAATCAGAGGTATAATCTTTTGGCAAAGTATCTGAAAATCTCTCAATAAGGCATTAGGCATGTAAGAATGTTACAAAGTGTGAGTCATTTATGATAACAAATACCTGAAGTTGGTGAACCCTTCAACCACATTTATGATAGCAAATACCT
>JAQQST010000410.1:0-13564 GCA_028646485.1 Cryptoprocta ferox
GGCCGGTGCTCATCGTTTCACGGGAGACACTAGCGAGGCCCAGCTCGGTGCCTGGTCCCAGCACAGATGCCAACAGAGTTCAGCAGAGAGCCACTCGCTAACAGCTCGGGGTGGTGTGGGCTCCTGGAGGGGGCGACGGTGGGTGAGGCATCCCAGGCCGGAGGGTCAGGGAGGCAATCAGACGGGATTCTGAGAAGAGACGCCAGGGGATCCATCTTCTGGAGAGAGCCCAACACATGTCTTCATCCCTGCAGAGCCCAGGGTGGGATACGCAGGACCCACCTCAGAAGTCTGTGGGCCAGCACATTGTCTGCATCTGCTCACGCACAGGCCATCTTCGGGTAGGACACAACCTTGTTATCTAAGTTACATGGGGGAGGGAGGTGACACTTGTTTCTTCCCTCCTTCCTCGGCCAGGTCCTCCAAGGACAGCAAAGCTCTGGGCCTCCAGCCAGCCAGGTGGGTGGGGGAAGGAGACAGCAGGGGAGAGACTACGACCACTTCCAGGGGCTCTGGAGCAGAGCCTTGGACCGGAAGTCTATCTTCCCTAAGGGGTTACTGACTGCAGGAGAGGGGTGATAACAGCTATGGTGCATGTGGGACTCAGAGCGCTGGGAAAACAGGTCAGTAATAGAGAGCCCTAGCAGGATCTTGAGCAGGATCTTGAGTGACAGGATAAAAACAGGGTTGCAGAGAAAGCACGTGTCCCATCAGGCAGTGGTGTGCAAGGCAGACACGATGGGGATGAAAATAACAAGGATCAGGATGACGAGCCCTCCCGGTGAACAGGCAAAGGGCCAGGGACATTCCGAGGAATATGTCCCTATCGTGGCATTCTGTCCTCACACGCTAACTCTGTGGGGCAGAACTGCCACTGTCCCCTTTGCACAGATGCACCGTGACCTGCCGGGGTCACACCACGGGCATGTAGTGGCACTGGCTCCCCGTGTGGGTGCTCCGTTCTGAGTCCAGCAGACAGGCAGCACATCATGCTCTGTGTCTCTGGGGCATTCCTCAGCATGCCGGGCCTCAGTCTCCCCTACGATACCTGGAGGACAAATGTCCCTATCTCAGGATCTCTCTGACCCCAAAGACTCCCTGTTATCTTTCCGTAGCATGGCGGGCAGAGACAGCCCTTAGAGAAAGCCTCGCAAGCATTTTCAGGAACAAGGGGAAAGAAAAGAAAACCTCTCCAACGATTGCCTTGAAAGGCCGGTTTTAACCCAATGGCAGTCATTTCGATTTTCTTCCCCTAAGAAGAGTCTGGAAGGAATTATCTAGAGTTGACAAAATTCGGGAACCTTCCCAGGACTTAAGGATTCAACTTCCATTTCAGTTCAGGATGGGTCAGTCACCTTGAAACAAAATCCAATACTCTCTATGACTGGGCACCTTGTGGGGAATTTCTGATGCGCTTCAGCCACGTTATTGTGTGTGAGGAAGAGGGGCAGACACCTTAGCTCCAGGTCCCCTCCCTGTGGCACGGCGGAGCTATTGATACTTGCTTGCCCCCGGAGACCCGGCCCCTGGACAGAGGCAGGCCCCAGGGTGCCTCGGGCCTTCCCAGCCTCCAGGTCCCAGTAGCCCCTCCTCCTGGCCCCGGTGCCACATGGGCACCCACGACAGTCCCTGTGTGTCAGGCCCTGGGAACCGCACCCGGAGCAGCCTGGCGCAGCTGCCCAGGAGGGGGCTGGGGCTGGCAGAGGACGGAAAGCTCCCGAAATGGGTGGCCGTGCGGATCGTCCTCTGCAGCCAGCCCTTGAGGCGCTCCCGAGCTCTGTGAAGACAATCTCAGTAGTCTTAGGTGTCAGCACGCCGTCAGCGCCTGACACCTTGCCCCTGCCCAACTTCTTCTGTCTCCTCCTGTTTCAACAAGAAGGTTTCAACCTCCAAAGAGAGTCGACGTGGCCTGAATCCCAACCATCCGTGGCCAGGCCCACACTTCCCCCCACGGACACAGGCAGAGCCTCGCCGAAGCCGGACACACCACAGCCTCCCTGTTGGCTGTCCCATCTCGGCCGGGGCCCGTCCACCTGTTCACGTGCTCAGGCCAAACACCGGGGTCGGCCTGTGTCCCTCCTCGTCTCCAGACCCTCATCTCATCCACCGCCAGCACCGGGGGCTCCGTCCTCAGAGCGGCCCAGATCGTGCTCCTTCACCACCCGGCCAAACCGCCACCAGCCCTCCCTGACACGGCTGTGGACCCCTGCTCTGCCCTCCCCGCAGAGTCTGGTCCCCACACACGGCCAGATGGACGCCTCTCAGACCACATCACGCTACCTCCGTCTCCAATCCTGCCATGGCCAAGCCTGAGGCAAAGCCAGGACCTCCGGGGCCTTCACGATGGGGCTGCCCTCATTTCCTGCCACCGCTCTCCCCGCTGGCCACGCACCCTCTCCAGCTGGCTGGCCTCCCCATCTTCTCTCACACAGCAAGGCCCTTCCTGCCCTTACTCTTGCCGTCCCTCCTCCTGCAACCCTCTTCCCGATGACCACACATTTCTCTCACGTCTGTCTTTCAAGTCTGTGCTCAAATTTCTCCTTCTCCGTGAAACATTGCCCAACCTCCCCCTCTCACTACACGGATCCCCGGTGGTCTCCGTCTACCGGCAAGCGACAACGTCCCCCCCCCAACCACCTGCGAGGCCCAGGACGTGGCCAGAATCCTGGCTCTGCCACATACAGGCGGTGTGACTTTGGGCAAGGGACTTCACCTCTCTGTGCCTCTATTTCCTCATCTGTAAAATGGACCTTCTCTCTGGGTTATTACAGACCTTAAACGACTCCATATGCACCAGCAGCCTGAAATACAGCAGTTGTCCAAATCAAAAGGATTAGAATCATTATTGCATTGAATGGCTCACGGATTTTGATCGCTAGGCTCTAGTCCACCTCTGCCCTCACTCTGCATGTGACCTTGGGCAAGTCCCTTTCCCTAGCTGCCAACTAGGGAGATTAGCCAATAAGTGGTCTGAGTCCCTGGGGTGATTGTAAAACACGCCCAAAAAATGTTACATACTCCCTTGTTCAAAAGGCAGTTCTGAATCCCCTGCTCCACATTGTGGGGTGTGGGGGACCTAGGCTGGACGTAGTGACTTGTTTCCAATGACTGTTGCAGAAGTCAGGGCGAGTGGTTCCCAGTCATGACAGAGGTTGCTGTCCCACCTTCCTCACCCTGGGAAACCCGGACCCCATGTGAAGGTCCTCAGGCAGCCTCTGGAGAGGCCAGTGTGGGGAGGACTGAGGCCTCCTGCCAATAACCACGTGGGGTGAGCCAGCTTGGAGGTGGGTCCTCCAGCCCCAGGCGAGACTTCAGATGATGCAGCCTCAGCCAGCGGCTGAAACGCGGCCCCATGGAGACGCTCAGCCGAGCCACCCCAGACACTGGGGGCCCCATGAATATTAACATTTAGGTAATTTCAAACGCAGCAAGAGACAGCAATACAGTCCCTTCCCCTCGGACGCTCCAAAACCCGGTGAGAGCCCCTTTCTTGCACCTCTATCCCCAGCCTGTGTCCCCGGGGCCCCTCCACTCAATGCCATTTTGTGAGGTCAAATGAGGTAGCAGATAATCTTTAACGGCCTCCCTGACCAGCCTGCAGAGCACCAGGTAAGAAATGTGCTAAAGACGCCCTTCAGGCTCTTATTCCTGAAGCAAGCCCCAAACGAGCACCCCCAGCACCAGGATGGGGCCCGCAGAGAAGGCTGCCCCTCCCGGCAGAGCCGCGTGGGACCCTCTGATGTCCTGCCGGACCAGGAAGCATGGGGGAAACAAGTCAAAGCAAAGGAGACAGACCTGGAACCCAGAGCAACCTTCCTGCCTGAGAGAGTCAAAGGACATACGCTGATTTTTACATACGTCGCTGACTTATCACAAAATTTAGGAAATTCTTAAAGCAAAACCAAATCAATGGATGAAGAGATAAAACAAAAAAGAAGGTCCATCCGTTCAATGGAATATTCCCGGGCCACAAAAAGTAAAGAAGTGCTGACATGCTACAGGGCGGGTGAACCTCGAAAGCACTGCGCTGAGTGAAAGGAGCCAGACACAAAGGACCATGTCTTGCAGGATCCCATTGAAACTGCACACGCAGCTGGGCGCCTGGACAGCTCAGTCAGTTCAGCGTCCGATTTCGGCTCAGGGCATTTTTGCAAGGTCCGTGGGTTCAAGCCCCGTGTGGAGCTCTGTGCTGACAGCTCAGAGCTGGATTCTGCTTCAGATTATCTGTCTCCCTCCCTCTCTGCCCCTCCCACGCTCATGCTCTCTCTCCATCTCTCAAAAATGAATAAACGTCAAATCATTTTGAAAAAAAATTTACGTTTATTTATTTTTGAGACAGAGAGAGAGAGAGAGAGAGAAAGAGAGAGACAGAGCATGAGCAGGGCAGGGGCAGAGCGAGAGGGACACACAGAATCCAAAGCAAGCTCTGGGCTCTGAGCTCTCAGCACAGAGCCCCACTGGGGGCTCAGACCCATGAACCGCGAGATCATGACCCAAGCCAAAGTCAGACACATAACTGATGAGCCACCCCGGGGCCCTCGGACACCTTTTTGAAGTTTTTTTATTTATTTTGGAAGAGAGCGCACATGAGCAGGGGAGGGAGAGAGGGAGAGGGAGAGAGAATCGCGAGCCGGTTCCAAGCTGTCAGCACGCAGCCTGATACGGGGCTCGATCCCCCAAACCGTGGTATCATGACCTGAGCAGAGGTCAAGATCGGACGCTCAACCAACTGAGCCACCCCTGAGACCCTAAATTGTGCACTTTACCAGGATGCGTTTGATGGTGCGTGAATCGTATCTCAATAAGGCTGTTCCAGCAACAGATTGAACTGGGCCCCCCCCAGGGTGCTGGACCGCGAGTGCCCCCTCAGCTGACACCCTGAGTGCTACCAGCGCTGGGGTGCAAAGCATGCCGGCAGCGAGAAGCTGCTTTGCTGTCTTCATCTCATTGCCGATCATAGGGACAGACAAAAGTGTCCCCTGGGAGTTCGTACCCCCAGAGGTGAGACAGGCAGGGAGCTGTGCAGAGCAGGGCCGGGACCACCTCCAGACGTGGGGCCCTTCGGCCCAGGACCCCGAGGGCGCGGGACATGGACAGTTTCCTCTCCTCTGAGGACAGGAACCCTGATACGCGGAAGCCACCAGGCATCTAGGGCTGCAGAACTGAAACACGGGGGGACCCAGCCCCCACGGACTCCCGCCCCCCTCGGGAAGCTGTCTGGGCCGCAGGCTGAGTTTCCTCATGTGCCGTGGATCAGGTGACAGGGGCGTCTTTTTCCCCTTCTCTGAGCAGAGAAATACGCCAAACCAGGCGGCCGCTGGACCAGCGTGTGCCCTGCGGGTCCCCTGCCGGCCCTGCTGCCGGGTGCACGGCCCACCACACCGCCGGTCACACTGCTGGTCCCCGCGGGCCCACGACCAACCACACAGCTGGCCGGGCGGCTGGCCACGGGGCCTCGCGTCCGGAGAAGGCAGGGGTCACCTCCGGCACAGCCGCTCCGGGCACTGCCGGCCAGCTGACGCCTGAGGGGACCGAGACGACCCTTGTCACGTGACACGTGGAGGCCTGTGGCCTCACGGGCTGGGGCTGCGGGGAGAGGACGAGCCCGGGGAGAGCACGGGACAAGCACCCCCCGTCCAAAGCAGCCGGAAGGAAAGCGGGAAGTTGGAAACAGCCACAGGGCCTGAACAAAAAAGGGCGAAGGCAGAAAGGACAGGGTGTCAAGTCCACTAGGAATCCAGACACAGGGGGGCACAGGGTGACCCTCAGCAGCGCCTTACTTGGCGGCGCTCTGGCGGGAAGGCCGACTCCCCAGGAGCACAGCGGGCGCGGCCTCCTCGGATTTTCCGCTGCTACACGACGGCGTGGACTCTCCGGGGCGGGCAGGCACCCGGCCGCAGTCTCTGGGCGTCGGCAGCGGTGTGGTCCCGCGAACCGTTCCAGGTGCCACCGGCACCGGCCATTGCTCGGGAAGACCCTCCCCAGAAGGTCTGCCTGGGTCCGAGCCGCAGGCCCTCAGAAGTGAGGGGTCGGGAACCACAGCCGCGTCTGACGTAAACTGAGGAGGGACGTGCCGCCTGGCAACCTAACGGCCTGGTCCCGGACACTGGATACGCGGGAGGGGACGGGAGCCACATACAAAGTACCAGGGTGCGACTTCGGAAGCAGGGAGAAAACAGCGACAGTACGGACTGGTGAGTCGGGAAGGGCGCTCCTCCCACGCATGCGCAATGACACCTACAGGTGCCACCGCGACGCGGCCCAGCGAACTAAGCAGCGCCATCTAGCGGAGCCGTGACACTGAGCCCCGCCCAACTCGGCCCGTAACACTGAGCCCCGCCCAACTCGGCCATCTAGCTGAGCAGTGACACTGAGCCCCGCCCTGCAGGAACACCACAAGTTTCCCTCCTGCCGAGTTGATGGACTCTAATGCGCTTCAGAATTTGCCTTCTGGGGAAGCGAATGAATTTAATCCTATCTCGATCTGGTTGCTGGACCCAGCTATTCAATTTCCTTTCGTTGTCGTTACTTTTCCCTTGCTTGAATACAGAAAGAAAAAAAATTTATTTTCATTTGCAATTTTTAATAAAGTCATTTTTATTTTTTAATTTTTTAACTTTCTTGGAAATTTTTCAACTCTATTTTACTTCCATCATTTCAAGTTATTCTATTTCATCGTACACATTTTCTAAAATTTTCAGAAGTTCTCCTTTCTTTCACCTTTTTTCACTAACCAGTCAAGCACCTTTCAATTATCAGATCAAAACACACCTAGGATCTAGCATCACTTTTTTGATTGTGTGTGTCTTTGTTTAATTTTTTAATTTTAATTTTTTCCTTTGTTACTCTAATCAACCAAACTCCTTTCAATAACGAGAACAAAATTCACCTAGACAGAAACTACCAAAACTGAAAGAGGAAGAAATAGAAAATTTGAACAGACCCATAACCAGTAACGACATCAAATCACTAGTCAAAAATCTCCCAAATATCAAGGATCCAGGGCCAGATGGCTCTCCATGGGAGTTCTACCAAACATTTCAGGAAGAGTTAAAACATTGTCTCTTGAAGCTGTTCTAAAAAAGAGAAATGCAGGGAAAACTTCCAAACTCTTTCTATGAAGCCAGCATTACCTTGATTACAAAGGCAGACAAAGACCCCACAGAAAAGGAGAACTACAGACCAATTTCCCTGATGAACATCGATGCAAAAATTCTCAACAAGATACTAGCCAACCGCACCCAGCAGGACATTAAGAAAATTATTCACCACCACCAAGTGGGATGTATTCCTGGGATGCAGGGAAGGTTCAGTGTCTGCGACACAATCAATGTGATTCAACACATCGATAAAAGAAAGGACAAGAACCACATGATCCTCTCAGTAGATGCAGAGAAAACATTCCACAAATTACACCATCTTTTGTTCATGAAAACACTTAAGAAAGAAGGGACAGAAGGATCAAACCTCAAGATCATCAAAGGCATATATGAAAGACCCAAGGCTAATATCATCCATCTTCAACGGGGAAAAACTGAGAGCTTTCCCCCTAAGGTCAGGAACAAGACAGAGATGTCCACTCTCACCACTGTTCTTCTACATAGTGCTGTAAGTCTTAGCCTCAGCAACCAGAAAACATAAAGAAATAAAAAGCATACAAATTGGATGGGAGGAGGTCAAACGTTCACCCTTTGCAGATGACATGATAACTCTCTATGGAAAACCCAAAAGATTCAACCAAAATCCTGCTAGAACTGATCCATGGACTCGGGAAATATAACCAAGGCACCGAAATAAGTAGCATTCGTATACACCAACAATGAAGCAACACACAGAGAAATCAAGGAATCGATTCATTTTACAATTGCACCAAAAACAATAAAATACATAGAAATAAATCTAACCAAACAGGTGAAAAATCTATACACTGAAAGCTATAGAAAGCTCATGAAAGAAATCGAAGAAGATTCAAAGAAATAGACACACGTTCCATGCTCAGGATAGGAAGAACTAATATTGTTAACATGTCAATACTACCCAAAGCCATCTACATATTCAAAGCAATTCCTATCAAAATTCCCAGCATTCTTGACAGAGTTAGAAGAAACAGTTCAAAAATGTGTATGGAACCAGAAAAGGCCCCGAATAGCCAAAGCAATCTTGAAAAGAAAACCAAAGCAGGAGGCATTTCAATCCCAGATTTCAAGTTGTTTTTCAAAGCCCTTATCATCAAGAAATTTATCACATGAAATCCTTATGTTATAAAATAAAAAATGGTCTCAAATAAAGCATATTAAATGCAAAGCAAGCAGAGGAAAGAGTAAAAAGAAAGAAATCGATGGAGTCAAGAGTAGGGACCTTCATTTTGTGATGCACAGAATTGCTGAGTCACTGCGTTGCATGCCTGGAACTAATACAGTACTGCACGTCAACTATACTTTAGTTTTAAAAAATGGAAAACCAATAGACAAAACCAGTGAATCCAAGTTGGAAAATAAATCAATGAAATTGAAAAACCTGTACACCAGGGGTCAGTACATCTTTTCTAAAAAGGCCAGGTAGTAAATGTTTTGGGCTTTTCTGTCCACATATAGTCCCTATCACATATTCTGCTTGTGTTTCACTTCCCTTCCCTTCCCTTCCCTTTTTTTTCCCCTTAACATTAACAAAGGGTCACAGGCTAGATTTCGCCTCCAGAAACACTGAACAAGGAAAAAGAAGAGAAAACACTGAACTCATAACTAAGGAACACTAGGGACAAGCCTACACTACTTAGTTAACAGGACAAATTCTTTAAAAGACACGAACTGTCCAAATTCATCCAAGAAGAAATAGATCGCATGAACATTCCTATACCCTAAACTTTGTGAATTCCATCAATTGTGTAGAGGAGAAATAACACCAATTCTACACAAAATCTTCTACCTCAGAAAGGGAGGAATCACTGCCTGTCCCATGTTATGAGGCTAACATTTGCCCTGATATCCAAACCAAACAAAGGCATTACCACAATGAAAACTACAGACCAGTATCCCTCAGGAACACAGGACACAAAAAACCTTAATAAAATTCAGCAAGAAGTCTGGTTCACCATTTGAAAGTTCATCAATGGAATTCACCATGTTTACAAGCTCAAGGAAAAATTAGGATTGTATCTATAGATGCAGAAACAAATGTTGAGAAAATTCAATATTGATATGCGACAAAAACTCTCCACCAGCTAGGAATAGAAGGACACTTCCTCAGCCTGAAAAAGGGCATCTGCAAAAATCTACAGCTCACATCCTCCCATTCTCACTGCCACTCCCTCCACGCCCCCATCTGAACCAACACTTCCTGGACCCTGGTGCCTTCAGGAGAACTACCTTCTACAATGTTCTGCCCCAGCTGATGAAAGGGCTGGCACCCTCTCCTCCTTCAGCACTCAACTCAGAGAAGCTTTTCTGACCCTTGCCCTCCCTTGTCACACCCTGTCATACCCCACTTTAACTCATGCTCTTGTTTCTTTGTGTCCTTGTTTGGTCTGTCTCTTCTGCCTTGCATGTCAGCTCCAGGACAACAAGAGGCCCTATGCGTACTCACCACAGGGCCCAGCGCTGTGCCGCTTCAGCAAATGTTTGCTTAGGAACGTATAACATGATCACAGCTACGACTGCAGCTTGATTTCTTCAACTAACAGGGAGATCACGACGCACTGGGAGAGAGCCCATTTCATTGGGCGACACATCCAACAATAAGGACCGGAATGTTACTGTTGCTGGAAGGAATCTCAAACGGGGTAAGTGAGGCTCAGAGAGGAACGGGAGTCATCCAAGGTCACAGGACACCAGAGGTGACATTAGAGCCAAATGTTGCTGCCACTGTATCATCACAGCTGGAAAGGACTTCTGACCCACCAGGAGACCCATCCTCTGAGAAGCAGGCATCTGAAGGGTGCTGGCTTAGATGCCAACTGCCTGGTTCACTTTTCTGCACATGTTTACCTTGAATCCTTTCCAGGACAGAACTGCTACGGGGCACCTGCCCAAAGGAGAGCCCAGTCCCATCGGGAACACCCTTCAGAGGAAATAACGGGCAGTGGGCTTTGACATCGTAGCTCACTCTGGCTTGGAAAGTTCTCAAGTCCAGTTTGACACATTCAGCAGTATTTAAAAGAGGTGCTCAGCAAATCTTGTTAGCACTAATGGGAGAGGGTTTATTGCTCTTTTCTCCTCACCCTGAGTGGCACAGAGGGGAACAATCACAGCTTCTCTAGAAGGTTGCCTCAGCTGCATCAACCAAGCTAGTGACCTTGAGGGGCTGACGGCAGCCAGGCCCTGAGCACCAAGCAGCTGCCTGGAGCCCCTCTCAGGCCTGGAGAGCTGGACCACAGTCGTAATCTCTTTCTGGAGAGGAATTTCACACCCCAATACAACTTCTGGTCTTTAGGATCTCTTTTTAGAATACATAATCATTAAAATTTTTTTTGTTAAATTTGTCCTAAGAAAATAATCAGAGAAGTGCACTGAGATTAACGAGGAAGTTCATTTCAGGGAACAGAAAAACACTGGAAAACTTTATAGCAGTGAAATGTTGGAGGGGATTCTGGGGGGCTCAGTCGGTTAAGCGGCTGACTTCGGCTCGGTTCATGATCTCACAGCTGGTTTGTTCGAGCCCCACGTCGGGCTCTGTGCTGACAGCACATAGCATGGAGCCTGCTTCAGATTCTGTGTCTCCTTCTCTCTCTCCCCCTTCCCTGCTCAAGCTCTTTCTCTCACTCTCTAAAAAATGAATAAATATTTAAAAAATTTAAAAAGGAATAAAATCTAAAATACTGGACATGAGCTGATGCCCACTTCGTAGGCACTGGTTTAGTGACTTGTGCTGCGTCCATGCCAGGCAACTAGCTCTGCTCGAATCTCCTGTTCTTCTTGTATCATGTTTGTCCTGTTCTCCATCAGCCACTATAGCCACTTTCCCCTCAGCTCGAGCCTTTTCTGACGCCGTTCCCCCTGCCTGAATCACTCTTCCTTCCCTTCCTTGCTTGGGTCACCACCACTGACTCCTCAAATCCCAAGCCAGTCTTCTACTCCTTGCGGGGGTCCTCCCTGCGTAGATCACATCCCCCAGTAACGCGGGCCCTCCAGGGCCCCGTAATATCCTCAAGGGCGCCTGGGTTGTGGTGATTCTCGGCTTATCTTTTTCCTTGATTGGACTGTAAGCTCCGCAAAGGAAGGAACTGATCTGTCCCACTCCCCCGTATAAACCAGAGTCTAGCACACTGCCTGGCACACAGTGGGTGCTCAATATTTGTTCAAAGGTGATCGTATTAATGAATGACTAATAGCTACAGATCCACATTTACGGACATGGCAAGATGCCCGTGATATATATACATGCGTGCAGAGGTTACGTTACAAAATCTCTAACTCTGGCTGACAGTTTTGTGGGAAAAACAATTTCTCTGTCTGCATATCTATAGAAGCAAAAAAAAAGTCTTAGAAGAAAGAACAGTAAATCGAAATGGAGTTAGCAATCAGCAGAGGGACTGTGACGGGATGTTTCTTTTCTTTTTGCTCATCTATAGTTTCTGCTTCAATTAGCACTGATCACTGGTAATTAGAAAAGTGCATATGAGCCCCCGGGGAGTCTGGTGGAAGCCCAGGTTCTGCACCAGCAGGTCTGGGGCGGGGCTCCAGGAGACTTCCATGCTGTCACCCCAAGGACTAGTCTCTCTCTCTCAGATGTCCGGATCAGGCAGGGAGAGTGAGGAGTATCCTTCAGACCCTCACAGTGGCCGAGATTGGTTAAATGGGGCCGGGGTTTGGGGGGGAGCTCGCCTGCTGGTCCGTCCAGCCCAGCTCGACTCTCCCTACGAGGTCTAACCTCTCTGCTGCTGGGGGCAGGGCAGCCCCTCGAGGACAGCAAATGAGGGCAGGCCTGGGGCGCGGACACAGGGTCCCCTCCTTCCCTCGACCCCCAGGCCTGCAGATCTGGGAGCACCTGATAGGAACTGAAGGGAACTCTGAGGCCTGGGCAGAGGAGGGGACTGGCCAGAAAGGACCAGATGTAGAAGGCTGGGGAAGATCGGGTGAAGGACAAAGGGGCACAGGCGAGGCAGTATTCTCCCCACAGACAGCCCATCCGCTCCCCTGATTGACCAGTCGGCCTACAGCTACCACTGAGGGGATTCAACCCGCACACATATTGACCCCCTAGGACACCCCTTTTAGCCCAAACGTATCAGGCTCCTGCTCAGGCACCATCCATGGCTCCCTACTATCTATGGGAGAGGTTTCACAATTTTTTGATGAGTCTCATAGAATTTTCACAAAAAACCCATCCCACATAACCTTCCTAAGTTAGCGTCCAGGAATTCTCGTGATTAAAGGTATACTTTTACTAATAGGAAATAGAACGTATGAAACATTGCATAGGGAAAAATATGATGAGAATCTACCATAATTAGTATACTTTATGATATGACATCAGAAAATAGATTTTAATGAAATTAAATATATTCCTCAGGATCTGAAATTGGGTGAAATTTTTATTGAATGGATCTTACCCCTTTTGTAATTCAAAATTGATAAAATGCGAGAAACCTCACAAAGGGTCCTGTGACATGGGAAAGAATCATTTTTGCTGCCTCCTCATTGGCTGCCCTGATTTCGGATCGTCTCCACCTGGGCCACACGTCCCCGGGTGGGGGGGTGCTACAAGACTGGAAGAGACAGGGAGCCTGTGGTTCGAACCTGGGGATCCCAGTCATCTCGAGCCACCACCATCATCCGCGAGTCTGTGGGCCAGGAGCTCTTCACACCCAGTAAAACATGTCACAGCTGTAGCCCAAACAGGCGAGGCTGCAAACCCGGGCTGCTGCGTGTTTTTCCCTCTGCTCAGTGCTGTCCCTACGAGAGGCTCTGACCTTGGGCTCCAACTGGATCCTGTGCCGTGACACCCATTGTCCCAGCCCAGGTTCTATCCTCCCTCTTCCTGGGATGCTCCTCTGACCACCCCAACCTGGAACCGTCCCCTCCCCAAGGTTCCGGCACTTTCCATCCCACAGAAGGTATGTACCTGTCCCTCGGTAAAGAAGCCCCATCTGACTCACACTCCGTTCCTCTCTGCTTTATCCCCGCTGGCCCTTTGGGAAGCCGTCAACAAATAACTTGAGCTAATAAATGTATAGAGAATAAATACACGGGCAATCAAGGCATGATAAATGGTGCCAACGTCCCTTGGAGGTGATAATAGCAACTCAACTTTCCGGACTTTGGAACAAATTTGTGGACTTGGCAGCCAATAGGAATCTGCCTCCAACCTGGGTGTGTAAGAAATAGCCTTCGAGAATTGTCCTTAGATTTACAGCGTGAGCTTCCATCTGCCCTCTCCCACCTCCACGGGGAGGAAATGTCATTTCAGTGGTTCCTGAAAACAGCAAAATGAGCACATTTACATACATTTGAACAGGTTGCCACCACCCCCAGGCGGTCCCCTGGCCCAGTGCCCCTGGCCCAGTGTCCCCTGGCCCAGTGCCCCTGGGGACTGTGGGGAGTCGCTGGGCTGCAGTCATAGCCTGTCC
>JAQQST010000420.1:0-32181 GCA_028646485.1 Cryptoprocta ferox
AAAGCTATTTAGAAGCCATCAGCCTATTTTGGATAGTTGGAAGGAATAGTGTGAATATTCTCTCTGGGAAAAGGAGGACAACAAAAGAACCTAGAAAATATCAACATTAAAAGGGTGATTGTCCCACTCGCTCCAGATTTTCAGGTTAGAAACACATTTTATTCAAGTCTCTGGGAAGTTCTCGGCCAGAATGAGAGATTCCATTACCCCTAGAATTGCTCTATAAAGGCACACAGTAGGTCTGCTCAAAAATCTCAATTGCAACTTTTTCCAGCATTTTAAAATTTCAAAACCATGGTTTTAAAAATACTAAAAGTCACAAGTGGAGAAACAAAGATTTTTGTCTTTTAATCTTATGCTCAAAAAAATAAAGCAGCAACTTTTATTCAGCAGAAACTCATCAGACATACAAGTAGAAAGGCACAATTAATAATTGGCTTTAATTTACTATTTTCAGTCCAAGAAATATCAATGGACATAGAAATAAGATAGTATAAGAAACTTTAAAAATAATCAATAAAACTAACCTGATAAATACGATCAAATTATTTCCCCAATATGGAGAATGCATCATTTTAAAATTGCCTGTGGAATGTCATAACTTGACTATATATTGGTCCAGTAAGAAACTGTCAAAATATTTTTTTTAACTTAGAAAATAATGTACTAGAAAATAAGGGTCAAACTCAGAATCAAAATATAATTTAAAAAATATAAATTTTTTGCTTAAAAAATCAAATTCTTCTAAAAATATCTCAAAGAGAAAATCAAAACTAATACTGAAGGCTTATGTAGAATAGAATGAGAAGACAACGTATATCATTACCAGTAGGATGTAACTAAAGCCTATTAATGGGAAAAATTTATAACCTCAGATGCATTTTTTTAAAGAATATGCATAAGATTAAAAATGACTGAATTACTGTTGAGTATCCCACTTAAGCAAATAAAAGACCATAAAACCTACCAAATGAAAATAGAAGAAATTAATAAAGAAAACTTGTTTACATGCAAGGAGAGCTAAGAAAGTATTCTTGACAAATAAAACCAACTTACAACCCAGTGGAAAGTCTAATCAAAGGAAAATATAAAATCAGGATTCAAAATTAGTAATAAAAGAGTAGATATATGAATAGATGAGAGATATTTTACATTATTTATTTTTTTAATGTTTATTTTTGAGAGAGAGACAGAGCGTGAGCAGGGGAAGGGCAGAGAGAGAAGGAAACACAGAATCTGAAGCAGGCTCCAGGCTCTGGGCTGTGGCAGCCCAGAGCCTGACACGGGGCTCAAACTCACGAACTGCGAGATCATGACCTGAGCCGAAGTCGGCCGCTTAACCCACTGAACCACCCAGAAGCCCTGATGAGAGACATTTTAAGTAAAAATCAAATATATTTACAACTTCATACCCGTATCTGATGATCTGATGTCTGATGAATGACAGAGTTTAGGACAATATAAATTACCAACATTGGTGTGATAATAATAATGAGCAACACTGACTGAAGGCTTGCCCATGCCAGGAGTTACACTAGGACAATAGACACAGTGGATCAGTCTTTTAGTATCGTTATCTCTCAACAAATAAACCGAGAATCACAGACGGTAGGACATGCCCAAGTCAAACATTCTCCTGGAATGTTAACCAGAGAAGCAAATGAAGAAGGTGTCAGATCTCTTTTCACTTTGAGAAGCACTCATTCCTTAGTCAAGTTCCTTCAGATTGCCAAGAATCAGGTCATTCCCGTGGGCTGAAAACAGTTCCAGGACATAAGAAATGGAAAACTGCCCCATCCACTGGTCAGGGCCACCAAAACCTGATATAAATAGCACCCAAAAGAAAACAAATCAAGTGAGATCAATTCAATTCTAACATCTAAAGATCAGCATCTCAAAGTATAAGTAAGAATCCAGCAAGAATAATTAATTCAACAGCACCAAACAAAACTCACTCCAGGAATCTAAGGATTTTTTTTTTTTTAATGGCCAAACTCATTATTTTACAAATGCAGACTGTGGTCTCAGGGCTTCTGGCTGAATAGAGAGTGGCCAGGACCTCTCTCCTACCTCCACAATCATCATAAACACCCTGAAGTGTTTGGTAAGTAGTGTCTATTTTTCCTCAGTTTGTGAACTTCAAAATAGTTTGCTTAGATTAAAAAAAAAAACACTTTTAAGTGAAAAGACAGATGAGTAACTGACCCGAAATTATCTTCACAGTTCATCAAGCCACGCACACACACACACACACACAATTTCTCTAATGTAGAGATAGCACATATCAAAGAAAAAATGCAATCACCTGCCAGAAAAAAAAAATGGACGAAGATTCTAATAGACATTTCATAGAAAGGAAAGATTTTGAGAAGATTTTAGACTTATAATATTGGGGAGGTGTGGCGTGGACAAAGGACAACTATAGTGACAATGCTTTTCACCTCTCAAACCAGCCCTTCAAAACTCCTTTGATGCAGACATGGAAACCTAACGTGGGTCCTTCTCCTCAGGCAGGCTGTTTAAACTGCAAGGCCCATTTTCTGATCAGTTACAGAGGGGTAAACATGCTAATATCCTCATGGAATTGTTATGGCAACTAAATGTGGAGGATGTAGAGATAGAACACCCAGCAGTAGTGAGCGATGTACAAATGCTAAGTGTTACTGTTTAATACATTCTGCAGGGGGTGGGGCAAAGTGAGAGCGGAACTCCAGGGGCTGCGGGGGGGGGGGGGCGGTGAGTTCTGGCAAACACGTGAAACGATTCAGATACAAACTTGCTGGCACCTGCCATGGTCCTCAGGGCAAAAGCAACTGGCTGGATAAGTTCAGGGGAGCACTCCGCCAGGTAAAGGGTGGCTTTGTGTTTTCCTAGGGGAATTACTCCAGGATGTTTGAAGTGATTCAGGCGCATAAGCGTGTCTGTAGTTTGAGTAAAAAGTGGGGACGATGATACATACGCTTGCACTTAAGTGAAAAAACAAAAAACAACACAAAGCGTCCCTGGAAGGAAGCACAAAAATAGACGTTTGCCTGTGAGGCTGACTCTCAGAGAGGGGGTGGGAGGTGAAGGGGTGAGGAGGGTCTGTTCTGACACTTCCTCAGGCTTGGGCCGCGGCCAAATGTTACCTATACAATGTATCATCGATTTACAAAAATAAAATTCTACCGTTTGGGACTCCAAATGGCCAAAGACACGAAAAACAAGGAGGAAATGGGGAAATTGGGGTTCCTGTTTGTGGTTTTTTTAATTGGACCTTAATCCTTGATTTATTACGATAAAGCTATCCCTTAGCCTTTGTCTCTGCCAAACCCTCAACTCTGGAGAAGTGGGGGAGGGGCGGTCCCAGAACCTCGCCGTGGCCTCTGCACACGAAGTAATTGGCGGGGTAGGATTCGAATCTGCGTGACACTGGAGACCAGAGCCCTCACCCAGCGCTTTGGCCGCTTAGACACTTGTCCCCCACACACGCGCACACACGCACGCGCGCGCACACACGCACACGGTTGTTTCAGAGCTACCTCCAGGGTTGAGAAGACACCATCACGCGCTCCCCGTGGCCCAGGCGTCGGGGCCCCACAGCCTTCAAGCCGCACAACCCGAGTCGGAACCGCGTGCTTGGACCTCCGCGTGAGCCCACCGACTGGGCGCCGGCTGCCGGGCCCCCCCGAGTGTCCGCAGCCACCGGAACAGACCTGAGCTCTGCCGACGGCCGGGACCCGGCAGCCCGGGGCCCCTCCCGGCCGCGGGGCACTGGGGGTGCGGGGGGGACGCCGCCGGGGAATAAAATATGCCCCCGAGCCCCCCGCGCGGTCTGGGTGGGTCCCCGACTCCACCCCCACTCCCGTTCCGGCCTCCCGGCCGCCCACCGCTGCCCCCAGTGCCGGCGCGTCCAAGTCCCCCCACCCCACAGACCCTCCAGCCCCGGGCCCCGCCCTGACGCCGCGCCTCCCTCCCGCGCCCTCCGGCTCGAGCGTGCAACCTCGGAGGTGTGGGTCTCCGAGGGGCTGCGACCTCAGGGAGGAGGGCGGTCACCGCAGGGGTGAGACCTCAGGGACAAGGGGGGTGGTCAGCGCGGGGGTGCGACCTCGGAGGCGAGGGTCACCGCGCGGGGGGCTGCAAACTCGGGAGGGGTTGCGGGTCACCGCCGGGGTGCGACCTCCTTGGAGGCCCATCACCGTGCGGGTGGGGACGGGTGAGTGGGCGGCGACCTCCCGGGTGGGGGTCACTGCAGGGGTGCCATCTCCGGGGGGCTGGGGGTGACCTGGGCGGGGCTGGTCACCACAGGGGGGCTTTCGAGCGGAGCAGCTGCCATTCTCGGCGAGCTGATTTTCAGAGCCTTGGGAGAGGAGCCAAGAGGACAGAAAATGCGGGCGGTGAGCCAACGAACGGCTCCTTTTCTTCGTCGGACGTTTCAAAGGTTGACCACGTGGCTCGCACCCCGCACCCCTCCTGAGAGGCTCCGGCTGCCAGGGCGTTCCCGCCGCTGTAGGCTGAGCTCCGGAACTGGGCCGGCGCGCTGCCACCTGTCGCTGAGGGCCCCGCCCCGGGCCTCCGCCGCTCGCCCGGGGTCGCGTCCCGGAGCCGGGCCTGCAGGCGCCTCGGGCAGGTACGTGGCGGCCCGGGACCAGCCACGCTGCGCCCGCCCCGCGGTTATCTTTAAATTTCGAACAGCCCTTCCCTGCCGCGGGCTGCACGCCTCGCTCCGTGACACTGCTCCCGCGGACGACGAAACCCCGCAGTCGGCCCCTGCGGCCGCCGGGCACTTGGGTGTCCCTGTGCCCCCAGCGCGTCCCGCGGAGAGACCTCTTTTCCGGGGGGACCGCGGTGTGAGCGCACGGCCCGCCCGGGCCAAGCGACACGGGGCCGACTGAGGCGCGGCGGCCCCCGGGTGGCTCTGTGGCTTAGCTGGTTAAAGCGCCTGTCTCGTAAACAGGAGATCCTGGGTTCGAGTCCCAGTAGGGCCTGGCCTTTTCTCAGGAAGCCTACCCTTGCGGTACATTGTTTTACGTTGGCGAGCCCCCTGTGTGGGTCCTGCTCAGCCCCCCAAACTCTCACCAGACCCCCAGCGGCAGAACCAATCACGTGCATTGCAACCTGCTGTTTGGTTGCGGCAACCCCCCACGAGGGAGAATGCTTTTCCTAGCCTGCATCGCCCTGATTGTGAGCGCCCGCAGGGTGTTGTAGTTTAAAGCAGGCAGGCATGGAGACATGCGTGGTCTCTCTAGATTCTAACATCTCCAGCTCTATTTATAATGATTTCATAAAATAAGAGAAATTCGTGAACAATGTTCACTACAAAGAAAACTTGGGATGTTTGCTGGGGAGGAAGAATAGTTAGGGGTCCTACTTAATCCTCTTAAGGAAACTTTAGGTATAGTGGTCATCTGGGAGTTAAAATGCCCTGGACCCAAGAATTCCCAGGAGAGAACAAAGTGACTGCGGGAGAAGAGCAGGCTGGGAACCTCTCGGGCCACTTCATTTCTGCCCTGGGGACTTATGGGACTTCAGAGTCTTTCTGTCTCCTGTCCTTCCACCCAGTAATCCAGCAACAGGCACTGCTGGCCTTTGCCATGGCAGGCCGACTTCTTTCCTTCCTTCCTTATTCCTTCCTCCCTTTCTGTCGCTCTTTCTAGTTATAAGCGTTTTTTCCCCGTGTGATGAGAACTTTTAACATTTACTCTCCTTTAACAACTTTCAAGTATATTATACGGTGTTGCTAACTAGAGTCACCATGCTGTATACTACGTCCCTAGGACACATTTATCTTACAACTGGAAGTTTGTACCTTTTGAAACCAGCACCCGTTTCCCCCCTCCCCACCTCTGATAACCACCCAAGCATATTTTTAAGGGCAGGAAAAACAGCCATGCACAAAGCTAACAAAAATCGCTGCTCTTATGGATCTTACATTCCAGTGGGGGTGATGCAGAAACTAAAGAAATGAATATAGTAAATATGTGAGATACTAACGAAGACTATGGAGAAATCTAAGCAAGAAAAAAATATAGGGAGCATATACATTGGGGGCAGGGTAATCAGACAATGTTATCCTGTCTCTTGGATAATATGATGGGCAAATGTTTCAAAATTATTTTTTTAACTTTTTAATAAGACATAGTCACAAAGTGACCACTGTATTCCTCTAAGTACCATACATAGCAAAGTCAAACCATGAGAAGACTGCTCCCCAGCTATGCCTGGACCGCTCCTCTGTTTGACTAGGACTTGACCGAACGAGGTTACATTGCCTGTATTCACATCTCAGCCCCTCCACCTGGTAGCTAAGGGACTTTTGGCAAAATGCTCCACCTCAGTGGGCATCACTTTCCTCAGATGTAAGATGGAAATAGTAATAGGTGTATGTATAGAATTTATGGGAGGACTTGGTGAAGTGGAGTGAAAGATTTAAAGTGTTAAAAGAAAAGAATCACCATAATTCTGTGCCCAGTGAAATTAGCCTTCAAAAGTTAAAGTGCAATAAGGGCTTCCTCAAAAAAAAATTTTTTTTTAGGTAATTTGTAGCCAGTACACCTGCCTTGCAAGAAATGTTAAAAGAAGTTCTTCAGAGAGAAGGAAATGATATAGGTCAGAAACAAGGAAGAAAGAAAGAAAGAAAAAGAACAAAAGAAAGTAAAGTAAGGGGACTGGGGTGGGGGGATGGGCTAGATGGGGGATGGGCATGAAGGAGGGCACTTGTTGGGATGAACCCTGGGTGTTGTAGGTTAAGTGGTGGATCACTGGGTTCTATTTCTGAAACCAATATTGCACTGTGTATTAACGGGCTAGCATTTAAACAGAACTTTGGAATGAAAAAAAAAGAAAGTAAAGAAAACCTTGTGGGGTTTTTTTCTCTTTAACTGATCTGATGGGTAATAGTTTGTTCAAAATAATATCAACAGTGTTTCAGTGATTATAGCTCATGGACATATGAATGAAGGAACCAGAGAGAAGAACTGGGAACACTGGTGGTGTGTGGTGTGTGAAAGTGTACTTGGGTGCGTCATGAATGTATACTGCAAACTCCCAAGACAAACCACTAAGAAAGCCAAACAAGAAATATAACTAAAGTGCTAAGTGAGGAGAAAAAATGGAGTCACATAAAATACTCAAAACCAGAGACAGCAGAAAAAGAGGAGAAGGCAAAAAAAGAAATAAAGAACAAGAGCAAGGCATAGAAATAGTAACGACTATGGTAGGTATTAATCCAACTTTATCAATAATCACTTTAAATATCAAGGATTTAAATACCCTAATTAAAGTACTATCAGAATAGATCAAAACACAAGACCTAATTACATATTGTCTACAAGAAACCCACTTTATATATAAATACACCTGTAGACTAAAAGGAAAGGCATAGACAAAGATATATGATGCCAACAATAATCAGAAGCAAGTTGGAGTACTTAAATTAATGTCAGACAAAGCTCAGTTCAGAGGAAGGAAAGTGATCAGAGATAAATAGGGGCATTTCATCATGATAAAAGGGTTAATTCTCCAAAGGACATAACAACACCTGATGAATATGTGCACGACAACAGAGTGTCAAGATATGTGGGGCAAAAACTGATAGTACTTCCAAGGAAAAACAGATGAGCCCGCAGTCGTAGCTGGAAACTTCAACACCCTTGTAATACTTAAGGATGAATCCAGCAAACAGAAAAACCAGTACATGGTTGAGCTCAGTAGCCCCCTGAATAAACTAAATTTAACTGACGTCTATAGATGACTTCATCCACCAAAAGAATATACATTTTCCTCCCATGGAATGGTCACCAAGGCAGTCCACTTTCTGGACCATAAAGCACAACCTAAAATTTTTTAAATATATAAATCATACAAAATCTGCTCTCAAACCATAAAGGAATGAAACTAGAAATCAGTAACAGAGAGATAAATGGAAAATCCCAAGATACTTGGAGATTAAATAATACATGTCTAAATAACTTATGGGTCAAAGAAGAAGTCTTAAGAGAAATTTTTAAATATTTTTAAATGAAAATAAAAACAATTTGTCAAAATTTGTGGATGCAATGAAAGCAGTGCTTTGAGAGAGATTTATAGCATTGATGCATGTATTAGAAAGGAAGACAGGTCTGAAATCAATAATTTACGTTTACACATTAGGTATGTAGAAAAAGAACAGTTTACCAAAGTAAACAGAAGAAAAAGTAAAATAAAAATAGAGTAGAAATCAATGAAATAGAAAGTGGAATCAGTAGAGAAAATCAACAAAAGCAAAAAATGATTCTTTGAAAAAAATCAATAAAATTGATAAATATCTAGCCATGTAACTAATAAAAAAAGATAAGACACTAAATCCTAATATCAGAAGTAAGACAGAGGCTATCACTTTTGTGGGGTTTTTAAATTTTTTTTATGTTTTTTTAAATTTATATTTGAGAGACAGAGAGAGAGAGAGAGAGAGCATGAGTAGGGGAGGGTCAGAAAGAGGGGGAGACACAGAATCGGAAGCAGGCTCCAGGCTCTGAGCTGTCAGCACAGAGCCTGACGCCAGGCTTGAACCCACAAACCATGAGATCATGACCTGAGCCGAAGTCGGATGCTCAACCGACTGAGCCACCCAGGCTCCCCTAGAGGCCATCACTTTTGAACCCATGAACATTAAAAGGATGATCAAAGAATATTATGACCACTATATATGTTCATAAATTTGATGACCTAGATGAAATGAAGCAATCCCTTGAAAGATGCAATCTACCAAAATTCACGTAGGAAGAAATAGATAAAACCTGAATAGGCCTATACTACATACTAAATTGTGTATAGTCCCAAGATTCATATATGGAAACCTATTCCCCCATCCTAATGGTGCTTGGAAGTAAGTCTTTTGGGAGGGTCATGAGGGCAGACACCTCAGGAATGGGGTTGGAAACCCCAGAGAGCTCTCTCCTCCTCTGCCACATGAGGACAGTAGGATGTCGTCTGTGAGTCACTCAGTGAGTCTTCACCACCAGACACTGAATCTGCCAGCGCCTTGATCTTCAACTTCCAGCTTCCAGACTGTTTGCTGTCTATAAGCCGCTCAGTCTGTGGCATTCTGTTATAGCAGCCTGAATGGACTAAGACAGCTGTATACATTAAAGAAGCTGAATTAATAGTTAATAACCTTGTGAAACAGAAAGCCACCCAGATGGCTTCCCTGCTGAAATCTGCCAATATTTAAAGAAGAAATTATACCAATTTTGTTCAAAAAATTTTCATAAAATGAAAGCAAAGGGAATACTTCCTAACTCTTTCTGTGAGCCCAGCATCACCCTACTACCAAAACCAGAGACATTATAAGAGAAGAAAATTAAAAACCAATATCTTTCATGAGCATGTATGTAAAAATCCGCGACAAAATATTAGCTAGTTGAATCCAACAATTATAAAAAAATTTATAACCCAATTGGGATTTACTCCTGGTAGTTCAATCTTCAAAAATCTATTAAGGTAATTATCACGCCAATAGGCTAAAGAACAAAAATCACATGATCATTTCAGTAGATGCAGAAACAGCATTTGACAAAACCCAACATTCATGCATAATAAAAACTCTTAGCAAACTAGGAATGGACGGAAGCTTCTCAGCTTGATAAAGAACATCTACAAAAAACTTACAGCTAACATCATGCTTAATTACCAGAAACTAAGATCTTGGGTGCTTTCCTGCTCACATCAGCAACAAGGCAAGGATGCCCACTCTGACCACACCCGATGCAACATCGTGCAGGAAATCCTAGCTACCACAATAAGATAGAAAAAGAAAGAAAAAGTGTAGAGTTAGGGGGTAAGAAATAAAACTGTCTTTGCTCACAGATGGTCTGATTGTCTATGTAGAAAATTCCAAAGTATCAACAATAAAAACTCATGAAACTAATAAGCAAACTTTAGCAAGGATACAAGAGCCAAAGTTGATATACAAAAATCAATTGCTTTCTTATACACCAGCAATGAACAATTGAAATTTGAAATTAAAAACACAATATGTTTTATATCACCACTAAGAAAGAGAGAAATACTTACGTACAGATCTAACATAATACATGTGGGATATATGAGGGAAACTAAAAACTCTGAAGAAATAAATCAAAGATCTAAATAAATTGATATTCCATATATGGATAAAAAGATTCAATATTATCAAGATGTCAGTTCTTCCCAACTTGATCTATAGATTCAGTGTAATCCCAATCCAAATTCCAGCAAGTTGCTTCATGATTATTGACAAACTGATTCTAAAGTTGATATATACAGACAAATGACTCAGAATAACCAACACAAAATTAAAGAAGAACAAATTTTGAGGACTGTCATTACCTGACCTCAGATTTACTAGAAAGGCATAGTAATCAAGACACTGTGGTGTTGATGAAAAATATATATATACACACAGATCAGTGGAGCAGAATAGAGCACAGAAAGAGACTCACATAAATAGAGTCAACTGATCATGGAGCAAAGATGGTCACTTCAACAAATGGTGCTGGAACAGCTGGATGTCCACATGCAAAAAAAATAAAGAGAAAAGAGAATCTGGGCACAGAACTAGACACAGATTTTATACCCTTTACAAAATTAACTCAAAATGTATCCCAGATCTAAATTTAAAATGTAAAAACATAAACTTCCTAGAACATAACACAAGAAATATAGGTGACACTGGGTTTAGTAATGACTTCTTAGATACAACAACAAAAACATGATTCATGAGGGGAAAAATTGATAAGTTGGACGTCATGAGAATTTAGAATTTCTGTTCTGCAAGACACGGATAAGAAAATGAGAAGACACACCACAGACTGAGACAAATATTTGCAGAGAAGAAAATGAGAAGACACACCACAGACTGGGACAAATATTTGCAAAAGATCTATCTCTGATAAAGGACTATTATCCAACATATGCAAAGAACTCTTAACATTCAACAACAAGAAATTCAACAATATGAAAACAACTCAATTTTTTTATTTCATTTTTTAAAACTCATAACTGTACTCTTTAATCCCTACTCCCTATTTCCCCCAGCCCCCCACCCACCTCCCCTCTGGTAACCATTAGTTTGTTCTCTATGGTTAGGAGTCTGTTTCTTGGTTTCTCTTTCTCTCTTTCTTTTGTTTTCCTTTGCTTATTTCTTTTGTTTCTTAAATTCCACATATGAGTGAGGTCATATGGTATTTGTCTTTCTCTGGGTGACTGATTTTACTCAGCAAAATACTCTCTAGCTCCATCCATGTTGTTGTAAATGGCAAGATTTCATTCTTAAGGCTGAGTAATATTCCATTGTGCATTATATACCACATCTTCTTTATCCATTCATCTATCCATGGACACTTGGGATATGTCCATAATTTGGCTATTGTAGATAGTGCTGCAATAAACAGCTGGATATATGTATCCTTTAGAATCAGTGTTTTTATATGGGGGGGGTAAGTATCTGAATTATAGGTTAGTTTTATTTTTAATTATTTGAGGAAACTCCATACAGTTTTCCACAGTGGATGCACCAATTTGTATTCCCACCAACCCTGAAAGAGGGTTCCTTTTTCTACACATCCTCACCTACACTTACTGTCTCTTGTGTTTTTGATGTTAGCCATTTTGTGTGAGGTGATAGCTCATTGTGGTTTTGATTTGTATTTCCCTAATGATGAGTGATGTCGAGCATCTTTTTCTTTAAGTATTTTTTTAATGTTTACTTATTTCTGAGAGAGAGAGAGAGACAGAGACAGAGATGGAGTGCAAGCTGGAGAAGGGCAGAGAGAGAGGGAGACACAGAATCCGAAGCAGGCTTCAGGCTCCAGCCTCTGATCTGTCAGCACAGAGTCCCATGCGGGGCCTGAACCCACGAACTGCAAAATCATGACCTGAGCCGAAGTCGGACACTTAACCGACTGAACCACCCAGGAGCCCCTGTTGAGCATATTTTCATGCGTCTCAGGGCCATCTGTATGTCTTCTTTATTATTATTATTATTATTATTATTAAGGTTTATTTATTTATTTTGAGAGCGAGGGAGAGAGAGCGGGGGAGGGGCAGAGAGAGAGAGAATTCCAAGCAGGCTCCAAGCTGTCAGCACAGAGCCCACACACTGGGTTCAATCTCATAAACTTCAATATCATTACATGAGTCAAAATCGAGAGTCAGAGGCTTAACTGACTGATCCACCCACCATCTATATGACTTCTTTGGAGAAATGTCTGTTCATGTCTTCTACCCATTTTTAACTGGATCATTTGTTTTTTGGGTGTTGAGTTGTATCAGTTCTTCATAGATTTTGGACACTAACCCTTTATCTGATATGTCATTTGCAAATATCTTCTCCCATTCTGTAGGTAGCCTTTTAGTTTTGTTGATTGTTTGTTTTGCTGCGCAGAAGCTTTGTGTTTTGATGTACTCCCAAACAACTCAATTGTTTAAATGTGCAAATACCTGAACAGGCAACTCAACAAAGAAGAGAGAGAGTTGGCAAACAAGCATATGGAAAGTGCTCGACACTGTCTGTCATTAGGGAATTGCAGACTGAAACAGCAGTGGGATACTAGATCGCTACTGCTATGACCGAAATCCAACACACTGACAACACCAACTGTTGGTGAGGAAGTGGAGTAACGGGAGCTCTGAGTCGTTGCTGGTGGGGAAGCAAAATGGGACAGCCACTGTGGAAGACAGCCTGGCGGTTTCTTACAAAACGAAACAGAGTCTCACCATGTGATGCAGCAGTAACGCCGCTCAGCACTTACCCTTGTCCACGCCTAATGGATTCTGAGAATAGCCCATGTAGACCTGGGATCTAAATGGTGATTTCTTTACCTTTGCCTCCTCAAACCGCCTTCCAGGAGGTGCAGTGACGACGTGAGACCAACTGAAGTCTTTTAGGGAAAAGGGCGATCTAGAGCCTGGCGTCTTGAGGAAAGAAGGGCCTCCCTCCCCAAGCCTGGATCGTGTCATCCACGGACACCCACCTGGGTCTTGAGTGTGAGACGGGCAGACACCCTGCCCGCTTGGACAGAAGGCGGACCACATGGAAGAAGGACACTGAACTCCCAAGATGTCACGGTGAGGGAGCCGGCTGAGCAGGACGCTCTGCCCCTCACTGAAGGAAGCCCGACTCCCAGGCAGCCCGAGGGGACTCCTCCCAGACCTGGAGAGCTGGCTGAACATTGAAAATCCAAAAGGGACTCAGAAACTGCATTTTGAAATTGCTCAGGACTGGTGCCTCCTTCCCTCAAGGCTTCCGCCTTCGGTGGGGGTGCCTACCACGGAGGGCTCCCCGATGCCTGCCCCCCTGTTGCATCTGCAGGAGCAGATAACCTGTGAATTTCACAGATTTGTAAACGGGGAGGAATTGCGTCCAGAACCGCTCACACATAGAGCCTACCCTTCCTAATTGGGAGACTTAGATGAGTTGACGCTGAAATGAGTCGAGCTGGGGGGGGACTGGGATAGGGTGTTTTTCCTGAGGGACACGAGGATGGCTTTGGAAACCAGGGGGCAGCTTGTTAGGTGTAATAGCATCTCCCGCCCCCTCCGTGAGATCTCCACTTCCTAATCTCCAAACCTGTGAACACGGTACCCTTCACGGCCACAGGGACTTGGAGGATGGGGCTGAGTCAAGGATCCTGAGGTGGGTTAGTAGCCTGGCTTGCCCCGCTGGGCTCAAGGTCATCACAAGGCCCTTACAAGAGGCTGGTGGGAGGGTCCGGGGCAGAGACCACGTGACCACAGAGGCAGAGGGGAGTGCTGCGGGCCCATCAGGAGGTAGGGCTGTGGCAGCCTCTGGGAGCTGGACACGGCAAGGCGAGTTCTCCCCTGGGGCTTCTGGAAGGAAGGCCTCTCTGTCACCTCCTAATTTTAGCCCCGGAAGCCCACGTCAGACTCCGGACCCCCAGGACTGTAAGGTAAAGAATGGATGTGGCTCTTCAAGCCACTACACTTTGGCTAAGTTTCCAGGCCAGCAAACAGCCATGAGCACAGACAGCCCTGGACGCCAGTTCGCCCTGAGGTCTGCAGGGAGACACCGAAGCTCTTGGAGGAGTCCGGCCAGGCCCCGGCTCTGAAGTCACAGCGCGTCATCGGCCAGGAGGTGGCCCGAAGCGCAGCTGTCCCTCCTGAGAGCTTACTTGATCTGGGGTGACGTGCCCAAGTCACTTCTTCGTCCACAGGGCGTGGAGAGGGGACAAAAGCCTCGTGCCTTCTCTGAGGCTCGAACTCAGGACCTTCAGATTATGAGACTGACGCGCTGCCCGCTGCGCTAAGAAGGCACCTGCCTCGTGCGCCTCTCAGCGATCCGCATCCGCTCGCGTCCGCTGGCCTGGAGGCGCCTTTCGGGCACGTGGGGTCCTGCCCGCTGTCGCGCCCCCGGGAGCGGAGCGCGTGCTCGGCCCTGTGCGCTCACGGTGTCCCCAGCAGGTCACAGTGACCCATCCGACTCCCCGGGCTTTACCCTCGGGAGAAGAAACCGCCTGGAGCGGCGCCGGCGCGGGGTTGATTCCAGCCCCAGCCGCACGTCGGCCCCGCGCGGGAGCAGGGCGCGCACAGCGCCGGGGCCTCCGGACCGCGCTCGCCGCCCCTGGCCCCGCCGCACCCGCCCCGCACACCTGCCCCCTGCCCCGCGCGGCCGCGACCCCAGCCCCCGACGTCCCGGCGGGCGCGCGCGGTGGGCCGCGGGCAGCAGGTGCGGCGGGATCCCCGACCGCGGAGGAGGAGCCGCCGGGACGTCCCCGCCTGGCCACGCGGGCCGTGTCCTGACTCTGAAATCGTGCGTCGGAGTGCGGCCCTCCCGCGCGCCGTCTAGCCGCCTAGGAAAAACAATTCGCTCGGTTTTCCTGCAGACAGAGTTGTGTCCCTAATCGAAAAAGCGTCCTGATCCGTGAACTGGGGACATCCTACAGGGTTATTTAAACCACTGCACACTTGACAGAAGATGTTCAGGGGACGCTCGTGAGTGACACGAATAGTGACAGTAGGCTCCCCTGGGACGTGCTTTTTCAAGCCACTTACCTGAAGTGACACAAGTCTCTCCATCACTTCTGCGCGCAGGTTTATGGTCGTGCCCACGGTCCAGATGGGCCGTGGTCCAGGTCTGCGGGGGGAGGTGGGGGTGGGCACTGCCCCTGCCGCATCCCTGCACGCGGCGGGCTGGGGCTCTAAGAGGCGACACCCCCCACCTCGGTGCGGATCCCCCGGGGCCAGAGTCCCGCCTGCGGGGTGCGCGGTGGCCCGGTGGCCAGGGCTTACGGGGCGGGGGACCGATCCCGGGGAGAACCCCTCACCCCCTAGATTTCACATCTTCTACAAGATGCTTAGAAGACCGGGCGTGCGGTAGCGTGGCCGAGCGGTCTAAGGCGCTGGATTAAGGCTCCAGTCTCTTCGGGGGCGTGGGTTCGAATCCCACCGCTGCCAGTCTTTATATTGTGAGCTGAGTGTGAGGATCTGTTTAGAAATCCTAGAAAAAGGAGAGTCTGGCTGCCCGTTATTTATGTCTACGGTCCTAAGGTTCACACGGTGGGCCACGGTGGGCTTCACTAGCCACCGGTAGCTCCCCAAACTGTCACAGTAACTCAAACCCACTGTGTGGTGCTAGGGACTTTCTAGAAACACAAGTGCTCGGTCAAATCCTCCGTGGGATGGCAATTTTGCTGGGTCTGGTCTTAGTCTTCCCCAATGTTACTAACTTATCTTCCTATAGCGCCTGGGAAGGTACTGGTTCCTCCTAGCCTGACCCGCAGTGTGACCGGGATAACTCCAGGTATGTCCTACTAGTCCCCTGTACTGTCACAGATCCTTACACGTATTGTCATATAATATTCTCAATAATGCACAAGGAGATTTACATTATTATTCCTGCTTACAGAGAAGGAGACTAAACTTACGACCAAGTAATCCCCTACCTGTAAGGAGGAGGAGTCAGGATGTTAATGCCTATAGTAGACTGAAAAATACCCCCCCCCCATCCCTGGAAACCGTAAATATTACCTTATATGGCAAAAAAAAAAAAAATTGAGATGGGGAGCTTATCCTGGATTTTCAGGCAGACTTTATCTTTTTTAATTTTTATGTTTATTTATTTTTTGAGAGATAGCAAGTGGAGGGGCAAAGAGAGGAGGAGAGAGAAATCCCAAGCAGGCTCTGTGCTGTCAGTGCAGAGCCCTATGCGGGACTCAAACCCACAAACTGTGAGACCATGACCTGAGCCGAAACCAAGATTCAAACGCTTATTAACCGACTGAGCCATTCAGGTGCCTCTCAGGTGGACTTTAAATGCCTCACAAGGGTCCTCATGCCCTTTGTCCAAGAGAGAGGGGAAAAGGGAGAGGGATCTTGATAGGGGCGGAGACAAGCCTCTGTGACCTTGTCAGCACCTTGATTTTCCCCCAGTAACACTGACGTTGGGACTTGTGGCCCCCAGAACTGTGAGGAAATACCTGTTGCTTTAAGCCCGTAAGCCTGTGGTAATGTGTCACAGGAGCGGCAGGAGTCTAATTCAATGTGTGTAAATGCTAACAAGCAACACCACCCCAAACAATTTTGTTTGTTTGTTTCTTTGTTTGCCAGTCTGATAGGTACAAAGTGCCGTTTCGAGTAGTTCTGTGGCTGCATTTCTCATTTCTCTTAAGAATATTAATAATCTTTCCACGTTTTCACAGCCACTTGCTTTTCCTTTTTCATGAACTCAGTGTCTATACCCATTGCACGTTTTTCCTGTGAGTTGGAATGTTTCTTGCTGAGGTATACAAGTTTACTTATATTAGGAAAATTAACTTCACAACTTACACATGTTTTCCAGTTTGTTCATTTGATTTTTTTCACTTTGCTTATGCACTTTTTTTTTGAAGGGATGAGGGAGTATCTAACTTGAATATTGTTTTAATATAGTGAGTTGTCATAGTCATTGTTTCTAAATTTTTTGGCAAAAATTAATTTTCTACACCAAACTTATAAAACTGTGTTTCTTAGCAATGCTAGTAATTATATTTCTGGTTTTCCCCCTACTTTAAAATTTATATCTAATGGAATTTATTTTATCATTACAGGTGATATATTGATGCACGCTTTGTTTTCCTAGATAGCTACTCAACACCATATGCTGAGTCATCCCCCTTTCTCTGTTTACTTAGTCACCACCGTTATCATATTCCAATGTACATATTTACCACGCCCTCATTTGGACTTTTTATTTTGCTATATGAATTACTGTCACTATTCGTGTCACTCACGAGCGTCCCCTGAACATCTTCTGTCAAGTGTGCAGTGGTTTAAATAACCCTGTAGGATGTCCCCAGTTCACGGATCAGGACGCTTTTTCGATTAGGGACACAACTCTGTCTGCAGGAAAACCGAGCGAATTGTTTTTCCTAGGCGGCTAGACGGCGCGCGGGAGGGCCGCACTCCGACGCACGATTTCAGAGTCAGGACACGGCCCGCGTGGCCAGGCGGGGACGTCCCGGCGGCTCCTCCTCCGCGGTCGGGGATCCCGCCGCACCTGCTGCCCGCGGCCCACCGCGCGCGCCCGCCGGGACGTCGGGGGCTGGGGTCGCGGCCGCGCGGGGCAGGGGGCAGGTGTGCGGGGCGGGTGCGGCGGGGCCAGGGGCGGCGAGCGCGGTCCGGAGGCCCCGGCGCTGTGCGCGCCCTGCTCCCGCGCGGGGCCGACGTGCGGCTGGGGCTGGAATCAACCCCGCGCCGGCGCCGCTCCAGGCGGTTTCTTCTCCCGAGGGTAAAGCCCGGGGAGTCGGATGGGTCACTGTGACCTGCTGGGGACACCGTGAGCGCACAGGGCCGAGCACGCGCTCCGCTCCCGGGGGCGCGACAGCGGGCAGGACCCCACGTGCCCGAAAGGCGCCTCCAGGCCAGCGGACGCGAGCGGATGCGGATCGCTGAGAGGCGCACGAGGCAGGTGCCTTCTTAGCGCAGCGGGCAGCGCGTCAGTCTCATAATCTGAAGGTCCTGAGTTCGAGCCTCAGAGAAGGCACGAGGCTTTTGTCCCCTCTCCTCGCCCTGTGGACGAAGAAGTGACTTGGGCACGTCACCCCAGATCAAGTAAGCTCTCAGGAGGGACAGCTGCGCTTCGGGCCACCTCCTGGCCGATGACGCGCTGTGACTTCAGAGCCGGGGCCTGGCCGGACTCCTCCAAGAGCTTCGGTGTCTCCCTGCAGACCTCAGGGCGAACTGGCGTCCAGGGCTGTCTGTGCTCATGGCTGTTTGCTGGCCTGGAAACTTAGCCAAAGTGTAGTGGCTTGAAGAGCCACATCCATTCTTTACCTTACAGTCCTGGGGGTCCGGAGTCTGACGTGGGCTTCCGGGGCTAAAATTAGGAGGTGACAGAGAGGCCTTCCTTCCAGAAGCCCCAGGGGAGAACTCGCCTTGCCGTGTCCAGCTCCCAGAGGCTGCCACAGCCCTACCTCCTGATGGGCCCGCAGCACTCCCCTCTGCCTCTGTGGTCACGTGGTCTCTGCCCCGGACCCTCCCACCAGCCTCTTGTAAGGGCCTTGTGATGACCTTGAGCCCAGCGGGGCAAGCCAGGCTACTATCCCACCTCAGGATCCTTGACTCAGCCCCATCCTCCAAGTCCCTGTGGCCGTGAAGGGTACCGTGTTCACAGGTTTGGAGATTAGGAAGTGGAGATCTCACGGAGGGGGCGGGAGATGCTATTACACCTAACAAGCTGCCCCCTGGTTTCCAAAGCCATCCTCGTGTCCCTCAGGAAAAACACCCTATCCCAGTCCCCCCCCAGCTCGACTCATTTCAGCGTCAACTCATCTAAGTCTCCCAATTAGGAAGGGTAGGCTCTATGTGTGAGCGGTTCTGGACGCAATTCCTCCCCGTTTACAAATCTGTGAAATTCACAGGTTATCTGCTCCTGCAGATGCAACAGGGGGGCAGGCATCGGGGAGCCCTCCGTGGTAGGCACCCCCACCGAAGGCGGAAGCCTTGAGGGAAGGAGGCACCAGTCCTGAGCAATTTCAAAATGCAGTTTCTGAGTCCCTTTTGGATTTTCAATGTTCAGCCAGCTCTCCAGGTCTGGGAGGAGTCCCCTCGGGCTGCCTGGGAGTCGGGCTTCCTTCAGTGAGGGGCAGAGCGTCCTGCTCAGCCGGCTCCCTCACCGTGACATCTTGGGAGTTCAGTGTCCTTCTTCCATGTGGTCCGCCTTCTGTCCAAGCGGGCAGGGTGTCTGCCCGTCTCACACTCAAGACCCAGGTGGGTGTCCGTGGATGACACGATCCAGGCTTGGGGAGGGAGGCCCTTCTTTCCTCAAGACGCCAGGCTCTAGATCGCCCTTTTCCCTAAAAGACTTCAGTTGGTCTCACGTCGTCACTGCACCTCCTGGAAGGCGGTTTGAGGAGGCAAAGGTAAAGAAATCACCATTTAGATCCCAGGTCTACATGGGCTATTCTCAGAATCCATTAGGCGTGGACAAGGGTAAGTGCTGAGCGGCGTTACTGCTGCATCACATGGTGAGACTCTGTTTCGTTTTGTAAGAAACCGCCAGGCTGTCTTCCACAGTGGCTGTCCCATTTTGCTTCCCCACCAGCAACGACTCAGAGCTCCCGTTACTCCACTTCCTCACCAACAGTTGGTGTTGTCAGTGTGTTGGATTTCGGTCATAGCAGTAGCGATCTAGTATCCCACTGCTGTTTCAGTCTGCAATTCCCTAATGACAGACAGTGTCGAGCACTTTCCATATGCTTGTTTGCCAACTCTCTCTCTTCTTTGTTGAGTTGCCTGTTCAGGTATTTGCACATTTAAACAATTGAGTTGTTTGGGAGTACATCAAAACACAAAGCTTCTGCGCAGCAAAACAAACAATCAACAAAACTAAAAGGCTACCTACAGAATGGGAGAAGATATTTGCAAATGACATATCAGATAAAGGGTTAGTGTCCAAAATCTATGAAGAACTGATACAACTCAACACCCAAAAAACAAATGATCCAGTTAAAAATGGGTAGAAGACATGAACAGACATTTCTCCAAAGAAGTCATATAGATGGTGGGTGGATCAGTCAGTTAAGCCTCTGACTCTCGATTTTGACTCATGTAATGATATTGAAGTTTATGAGATTGAACCCAGTGTGTGGGCTCTGTGCTGACAGCTTGGAGCCTGCTTGGAATTCTCTCTCTCTCTGCCCCTCCCCCGCTCTCTCTCCCTCGCTCTCAAAATAAATAAATAAACCTTAATAATAATAATAATAATAATAATAATAATAAAGAAGACATACAGATGGCCCTGAGACGCATGAAAATATGCTCAACAGGGGCTCCTGGGTGGTTCAGTCGGTTAAGTGTCCGACTTCGGCTCAGGTCATGATTTTGCAGTTCGTGGGTTCAGGCCCCGCATGGGACTCTGTGCTGACAGATCAGAGGCTGGAGCCTGAAGCCTGCTTCGGATTCTGTGTCTCCCTCTCTCTCTGCCCTTCTCCAGCTTGCACTCCATCTCTGTCTCTGTCTCTCTCTCTCTCTCAGAAATAAGTAAACATTAAAAAAATACTTAAAGAAAAAGATGCTCGACATCACTCATCATTAGGGAAATACAAATCAAAACCACAATGAGCTATCACCTCACACAAAATGGCTAACATCAAAAACACAAGAGACAGTAAGTGTAGGTGAGGATGTGTAGAAAAAGGAACCCTCTTTCAGGGTTGGTGGGAATACAAATTGGTGCATCCACTGTGGAAAACTGTATGGAGTTTCCTCAAATAATTAAAAATAAAACTAACCTATAATTCAGATACTTACCCCCCCCCATATAAAAACACTGATTCTAAAGGATACATATATCCAGCTGTTTATTGCAGCACTATCTACAATAGCCAAATTATGGACATATCCCAAGTGTCCATGGATAGATGAATGGATAAAGAAGATGTGGTATATAATGCACAATGGAATATTACTCAGCCTTAAGAATGAAATCTTGCCATTTACAACAACATGGATGGAGCTAGAGAGTATTTTGCTGAGTAAAATCAGTCACCCAGAGAAAGACAAATACCATATGACCTCACTCATATGTGGAATTTAAGAAACAAAAGAAATAAGCAAAGGAAAACAAAAGAAAGAGAGAAAGAGAAACCAAGAAACAGACTCCTAACCATAGAGAACAAACTAATGGTTACCAGAGGGGAGGTGGGTGGGGGGCTGGGGGAAATAGGGAGTAGGGATTAAAGAGTACAGTTATGAGTTTTAAAAAATAAAATAAAAAAATTGAGTTGTTTTCATATTGTTGAATTTCTTGTTGTTGAATGTTAAGAGTTCTTTGCATATGTTGGATAATAGTCCTTTATCAGAGATAGATCTTTTGCAAATATTTGTCCCAGTCTGTGGTGTGTCTTCTCATTTTCTTCTCTGCAAATATTTGTCTCAGTCTGTGGTGTGTCTTCTCATTTTCTTATCCGTGTCTTGCAGAACAGAAATTCTAAATTCTCATGACGTCCAACTTATCAATTTTTCCCCTCATGAATCATGTTTTTGTTGTTGTATCTAAGAAGTCATTACTAAACTCAGTGTCACCTATATTTCTTGTGTTATGTTCTAGGAAGTTTATGTTTTTACATTTTAAATTTAGATCTGGGATACATTTTGAGTTAATTTTGTAAAGGGTATAAAATCTGTGTCTAGTTCTGTGCCCAGATTCTCTTTTCTCTTTATTTTTTTTGCATGTGGACATCCAGCTGTTCCAGCACCATTTGTTGAAGTGACCATCTTTGCTCCATGATCAGTTGACTCTATTTATGTGAGTCTATTTCTGTGCTCTATTCTGCTCCACTGATCTGTGTGTATATATATATTTTTCATCAACACCACAGTGTCTTGATTACTATGCCTTTCTAGTAAATCTGAGGTCAGGTAATGACAGTCCTCAAAATTTGTTCTTCTTTAATTTTGTGTTGGTTATTCTGAGTCATTTGTCTGTATATATCAACTTTAGAATCAGTTTGTCAATAATCATGAAGCAACTTGCTGGAATTTGGATTGGGATTACACTGAATCTATAGATCAAGTTGGGAAGAACTGACATCTTGATAATATTGAATCTTTTTATCCATATATGGAATATCAATTTATTTAGATCTTTGATTTATTTCTTCAGAGTTTTTAGTTTCCCTCATATATCCCACATGTATTATGTTAGATCTGTACGTAAGTATTTCTCTCTTTCTTAGTGGTGATATAAAACATATTGTGTTTTTAATTTCAAATTTCAATTGTTCATTGCTGGTGTATAAGAAAGCAATTGATTTTTGTATATCAACTTTGGCTCTTGTATCCTTGCTAAAGTTTGCTTATTAGTTTCATGAGTTTTTATTGTTGATACTTTGGAATTTTCTACATAGACAATCAGACCATCTGTGAGCAAAGACAGTTTTATTTCTTACCCCCTAACTCTACACTTTTTCTTTCTTTTTCTATCTTATTGTGGTAGCTAGGATTTCCTGCACGATGTTGCATCGGGTGTGGTCAGAGTGGGCATCCTTGCCTTGTTGCTGATGTGAGCAGGAAAGCACCCAAGATCTTAGTTTCTGGTAATTAAGCATGATGTTAGCTGTAAGTTTTTTGTAGATGTTCTTTATCAAGCTGAGAAGTTTCCGTCCATTCCTAGTTTGCTAAGAGTTTTTATTATGCATGAATGTTGGGTTTTGTCAAATGCTGTTTCTGCATCTACTGAAATGATCATGTGATTTTTGTTCTTTAGCCTATTGGCGTGATAATTACCTTAATAGATTTTTGAAGATTGAACTACCAGGAGTAAATCCCAATTGGGTTATAAATTTTTTTATAATTGTTGGATTCAACTAGCTAATATTTTGTCGTGGATTTTTACATACATGCTCATGAAAGATATTGGTTTTTAATTTTCTTCTCTTATAATGTCTCTGGTTTTGGTAGTAGGGTGATGCTGGGCTCACAGAAAGAGTTAGGAAGTATTCCCTTTGCTTTCATTTTATGAAAATTTTTTGAACAAAATTGGTATAATTTCTTCTTTAAATATTGGCAGATTTCAGCAGGGAAGCCATCTGGGTGGCTTTCTGTTTCACAAGGTTATTAACTATTAATTCAGCTTCTTTAATGTATACAGCTGTCTTAGTCCATTCAGGCTGCTATAACAGAATGCCACAGACTGAGCGGCTTATAGACAGCAAACAGTCTGGAAGCTGGAAGTTGAAGATCAAGGCGCTGGCAGATTCAGTGTCTGGTGGTGAAGACTCACTGAGTGACTCACAGACAACATCCTACTGTCCTCATGTGGCAGAGGAGGAGAGAGCTCTCTGGGGTTTCCAACCCCATTCCTGAGGTGTCTGCCCTCATGACCCTCCCAAAAGACTTACTTCCAAGCACCATTAGGATGGGGGAATAGGTTTCCATATATGAATCTTGGGACTATACACAATTTAGTATGTAGTATAGGCCTATTCAGGTTTTATCTATTTCTTCCTACGTGAATTTTGGTAGATTGCATCTTTCAAGGGATTGCTTCATTTCATCTAGGTCATCAAATTTATGAACATATATAGTGGTCATAATATTCTTTGATCATCCTTTTAATGTTCATGGGTTCAAAAGTGATGGCCTCTAGGGGAGCCTGGGTGGCTCAGTCGGTTGAGCATCCGACTTCGGCTCAGGTCATGATCTCATGGTTTGTGGGTTCAAGCCTGGCGTCAGGCTCTGTGCTGACAGCTCAGAGCCTGGAGCCTGCTTCCGATTCTGTGTCTCCCCCTCTTTCTGACCCTCCCCTACTCATGCTCTCTCTCTCTCTCTCTCTGTCTCTCAAATATAAATTTAAAAAAACATAAAAAAAATTTAAAAACCCCACAAAAGTGATAGCCTCTGTCTTACTTCTGATATTAGGATTTAGTGTCTTATCTTTTTTTATTAGTTACATGGCTAGATATTTATCAATTTTATTGATTTTTTTCAAAGAATCATTTTTTGCTTTTGTTGATTTTCTCTACTGATTCCACTTTCTATTTCATTGATTTCTACTCTATTTTTATTTTACTTTTTCTTCTGTTTACTTTGGTAAACTGTTCTTTTTCTACATACCTAATGTGTAAACGTAAATTATTGATTTCAGACCTGTCTTCCTTTCTAATACATGCATCAATGCTATAAATCTCTCTCAAAGCACTGCTTTCATTGCATCCACAAATTTTGACAAATTGTTTTTATTTTCATTTAAAAATATTTAAAAATTTCTCTTAAGACTTCTTCTTTGACCCATAAGTTATTTAGACATGTATTATTTAATCTCCAAGTATCTTGGGATTTTCCATTTATCTCTCTGTTACTGATTTCTAGTTTCATTCCTTTATGGTTTGAGAGCAGATTTTGTATGATTTATATATTTAAAAAATTTTAGGTTGTGCTTTATGGTCCAGAAAGTGGACTGCCTTGGTGACCATTCCATGGGAGGAAAATGTATATTCTTTTGGTGGATGAAGTCATCTATAGACGTCAGTTAAATTTAGTTTATTCAGGGGGCTACTGAGCTCAACCATGTACTGGTTTTTCTGTTTGCTGGATTCATCCTTAAGTATTACAAGGGTGTTGAAGTTTCCAGCTACGACTGCGGGCTCATCTGTTTTTCCTTGGAAGTACTATCAGTTTTTGCCCCACATATCTTGACACTCTGTTGTCGTGCACATATTCATCAGGTGTTGTTATGTCCTTTGGAGAATTAACCCTTTTATCATGATGAAATGCCCCTATTTATCTCTGATCACTTTCCTTCCTCTGAACTGAGCTTTGTCTGACATTAATTTAAGTACTCCAACTTGCTTCTGATTATTGTTGGCATCATATATCTTTGTCTATGCCTTTCCTTTTAGTCTACAGGTGTATTTATATATAAAGTGGGTTTCTTGTAGACAATATGTAATTAGGTCTTGTGTTTTGATCTATTCTGATAGTACTTTAATTAGGGTATTTAAATCCTTGATATTTAAAGTGATTATTGATAAAGTTGGATTAATACCTACCATAGTCGTTACTATTTCTATGCCTTGCTCTTGTTCTTTATTTCTTTTTTTGCCTTCTCCTCTTTTTCTGCTGTCTCTGGTTTTGAGTATTTTATGTGACTCCATTTTTTCTCCTCACTTAGCACTTTAGTTATATTTCTTGTTTGGCTTTCTTAGTGGTTTGTCTTGGGAGTTTGCAGTATACATTCATGACGCACCCAAGTACACTTTCACACACCACACACCACCAGTGTTCCCAGTTCTTCTCTCTGGTTCCTTCATTCATATGTCCATGAGCTATAATCACTGAAACACTGTTGATATTATTTTGAACAAACTATTACCCATCAGATCAGTTAAAGAGAAAAAAACCCCACAAGGTTTTCTTTACTTTCTTTTTTTTTCATTCCAAAGTTCTGTTTAAATGCTAGCCCGTTAATACACAGTGCAATATTGGTTTCAGAAATAGAACCCAGTGATCCACCACTTAACCTACAACACCCAGGGTTCATCCCAACAAGTGCCCTCCTTCATGCCCATCCCCCATCTAGCCCATCCCCCCACCCCAGTCCCCTTACTTTACTTTCTTTTGTTCTTTTTCTTTCTTTCTTTCTTCCTTGTTTCTGACCTATATCATTTCCTTCTCTCTGAAGAACTTCTTTTAACATTTCTTGCAAGGCAGGTGTACTGGCTACAAATTACCTAAAAAAAAATTTTTTTTTGAGGAAGCCCTTATTGCACTTTAACTTTTGAAGGCTAATTTCACTGGGCACAGAATTATGGTGATTCTTTTCTTTTAACACTTTAAATCTTTCACTCCACTTCACCAAGTCCTCCCATAAATTCTATACATACACCTATTACTATTTCCATCTTACATCTGAGGAAAGTGATGCCCACTGAGGTGGAGCATTTTGCCAAAAGTCCCTTAGCTACCAGGTGGAGGGGCTGAGATGTGAATACAGGCAATGTAACCTCGTTCGGTCAAGTCCTAGTCAAACAGAGGAGCGGTCCAGGCATAGCTGGGGAGCAGTCTTCTCATGGTTTGACCTTGCTATGTATGGTACTTAGAGGAATACAGTGGTCACTTTGTGACTATGTCTTATTAAAAAGTTAAAAAAATAATTTTGAAACATTTGCCCATCATATTATCCAAGAGACAGGATAACATTGTCTGATTACCCTGCCCCCAATGTATATGCTCCCTATATTTTTTTCTTGCTTAGATTTCTCCATAGTCTTCGTTAGTATCTCACATATTTACTATATTCATGTCTTTAGTTTCTGCATCACCCCCACTGGAATGTAAGATCCATAAGAGCAGCGATTTTTGTTAGCTTTGTGCATGGCTGTTTTTCCTGCCCTTAAAAATATGCTTGGGTGGTTATCAGAGGTGGGGAGGGGGGAAACGGGTGCTGGTTTCAAAAGGTACAAACTTCCAGTTGTAAGATAAATGTGTCCTAGGGACGTAGTATACAGCATGGTGACTCTAGTTAGCAACACCGTATAATATACTTGAAAGTTGTTAAAGGAGAGTAAATGTTAAAAGTTCTCATCACACGGGGAAAAAACGCTTATAACTAGAAAGAGCGACAGAAAGGGAGGAAGGAATAAGGAAGGAAGGAAAGAAGTCGGCCTGCCATGGCAAAGGCCAGCAGTGCCTGTTGCTGGATTACTGGGTGGAAGGACAGGAGACAGAAAGACTCTGAAGTCCCATAAGTCCCCAGGGCAGAAATGAAGTGGCCCGAGAGGTTCCCAGCCTGCTCTTCTCCCGCAGTCACTTTGTTCTCTCCTGGGAATTCTTGGGTCCAGGGCATTTTAACTCCCAGATGACCACTATACCTAAAGTTTCCTTAAGAGGATTAAGTAGGACCCCTAACTATTCTTCCTCCCCAGCAAACATCCCAAGTTTTCTTTGTAGTGAACATTGTTCACGAATTTCTCTTATTTTATGAAATCATTATAAATAGAGCTGGAGATGTTAGAATCTAGAGAGACCACGCATGTCTCCATGCCTGCCTGCTTTAAACTACAACACCCTGCGGGCGCTCACAATCAGGGCGATGCAGGCTAGGAAAAGCATTCTCCCTCGTGGGGGGTTGCCGCAACCAAACAGCAGGTTGCAATGCACGTGATTGGTTCTGCCGCTGGGGGTCTGGTGAGAGTTTGGGGGGCTGAGCAGGACCCACACAGGGGGCTCGCCAACGTAAAACAATGTACCGCAAGGGTAGGCTTCCTGAGAAAAGGCCAGGCCCTACTGGGACTCGAACCCAGGATCTCCTGTTTACGAGACAGGCGCTTTAACCAGCTAAGCCACAGAGCCACCCGGGGGCCGCCGCGCCTCAGTCGGCCCCGTGTCGCTTGGCCCGGGCGGGCCGTGCGCTCACACCGCGGTCCCCCCGGAAAAGAGGTCTCTCCGCGGGACGCGCTGGGGGCACAGGGACACCCAAGTGCCCGGCGGCCGCAGGGGCCGACTGCGGGGTTTCGTCGTCCGCGGGAGCAGTGTCACGGAGCGAGGCGTGCAGCCCGCGGCAGGGAAGGGCTGTTCGAAATTTAAAGATAACCGCGGGGCGGGCGCAGCGTGGCTGGTCCCGGGCCGCCACGTACCTGCCCGAGGCGCCTGCAGGCCCGGCTCCGGGACGCGACCCCGGGCGAGCGGCGGAGGCCCGGGGCGGGGCCCTCAGCGACAGGTGGCAGCGCGCCGGCCCAGTTCCGGAGCTCAGCCTACAGCGGCGGGAACGCCCTGGCAGCCGGAGCCTCTCAGGAGGGGTGCGGGGTGCGAGCCACGTGGTCAACCTTTGAAACGTCCGACGAAGAAAAGGAGCCGTTCGTTGGCTCACCGCCCGCATTTTCCGTCCTCTTGGCTCCTCTCCCAAGGCTCTGAAAATCAGCTCGCCGAGAATGGCAGCTGCTCCGCTCGAAAGCCCCCCTGTGGTGACCAGCCCCGCCCAGGTCACCCCCAGCCCCCCGGAGATGGCACCCCTGCAGTGACCCCCACCCGGGAGGTCGCCGCCCACTCACCCGTCCCCACCCGCACGGTGATGGGCCTCCAAGGAGGTCGCACCCCGGCGGTGACCCGCAACCCCTCCCGAGTTTGCAGCCCCCCGCGCGGTGACCCTCGCCTCCGAGGTCGCACCCCCGCGCTGACCACCCCCCTTGTCCCTGAGGTCTCACCCCTGCGGTGACCGCCCTCCTCCCTGAGGTCGCAGCCCCTCGGAGACCCACACCTCCGAGGTTGCACGCTCGAGCCGGAGGGCGCGGGAGGGAGGCGCGGCGTCAGGGCGGGGCCCGGGGCTGGAGGGTCTGTGGGGTGGGGGGACTTGGACGCGCCGGCACTGGGGGCAGCGGTGGGCGGCCGGGAGGCCGGAACGGGAGTGGGGGTGGAGTCGGGGACCCACCCAGACCGCGCGGGGGGCTCGGGGGCATATTTTATTCCCCGGCGGCGTCCCCCCCGCACCCCCAGTGCCCCGCGGCCGGGAGGGGCCCCGGGCTGCCGGGTCCCGGCCGTCGGCAGAGCTCAGGTCTGTTCCGGTGGCTGCGGACACTCGGGGGGGCCCGGCAGCCGGCGCCCAGTCGGTGGGCTCACGCGGAGGTCCAAGCACGCGGTTCCGACTCGGGTTGTGCGGCTTGAAGGCTGTGGGGCCCCGACGCCTGGGCCACGGGGAGCGCGTGATGGTGTCTTCTCAACCCTGGAGGTAGCTCTGAAACAACCGTGTGCGTGTGTGCGCGCGCGTGCGTGTGTGCGCGTGTGTGGGGGACAAGTGTCTAAGCGGCCAAAGCGCTGGGTGAGGGCTCTGGTCTCCAGTGTCACGCAGATTCGAATCCTACCCCGCCAATTACTTCGTGTGCAGAGGCCACGGCGAGGTTCTGGGACCGCCCCTCCCCCACTTCTCCAGAGTTGAGGGTTTGGCAGAGACAAAGGCTAAGGGATAGCTTTATCGTAATAAATCAAGGATTAAGGTCCAATTAAAAAAACCACAAACAGGAACCCCAATTTCCCCATTTCCTCCTTGTTTTTCGTGTCTTTGGCCATTTGGAGTCCCAAACGGTAGAATTTTATTTTTGTAAATCGATGATACATTGTATAGGTAACATTTGGCCGCGGCCCAAGCCTGAGGAAGTGTCAGAACAGACCCTCCTCACCCCTTCACCTCCCACCCCCTCTCTGAGAGTCAGCCTCACAGGCAAACGTCTATTTTTGTGCTTCCTTCCAGGGACGCTTTGTGTTGTTTTTTGTTTTTTCACTTAAGTGCAAGCGTATGTATCATCGTCCCCACTTTTTACTCAAACTACAGACACGCTTATGCGCCTGAATCACTTCAAACATCCTGGAGTAATTCCCCTAGGAAAACACAAAGCCACCCTTTACCTGGCGGAGTGCTCCCCTGAACTTATCCAGCCAGTTGCTTTTGCCCTGAGGACCATGGCAGGTGCCAGCAAGTTTGTATCTGAATCGTTTCACGTGTTTGCCAGAACTCACCGCCCCCCCCCCCCCGCAGCCCCTGGAGTTCCGCTCTCACTTTGCCCCACCCCCTGCAGAATGTATTAAACAGTAACACTTAGCATTTGTACATCGCTCACTACTGCTGGGTGTTCTATCTCTACATCCTCCACATTTAGTTGCCATAACAATTCCATGAGGATATTAGCATGTTTACCCCTCTGTAACTGATCAGAAAATGGGCCTTGCAGTTTAAACAGCCTGCCTGAGGAGAAGGACCCACGTTAGGTTTCCATGTCTGCATCAAAGGAGTTTTGAAGGGCTGGTTTGAGAGGTGAAAAGCATTGTCACTATAGTTGTCCTTTGTCCACGCCACACCTCCCCAATATTATAAGTCTAAAATCTTCTCAAAATCTTTCCTTTCTATGAAATGTCTATTAGAATCTTCGTCCATTTTTTTTTTCTGGCAGGTGATTGCATTTTTTCTTTGATATGTGCTATCTCTACATTAGAGAAATTGTGTGTGTGTGTGTGTGTGCGTGGCTTGATGAACTGTGAAGATAATTTCGGGTCAGTTACTCATCTGTCTTTTCACTTAAAAGTGTTTTTTTTTTTAATCTAAGCAAACTATTTTGAAGTTCACAAACTGAGGAAAAATAGACACTACTTACCAAACACTTCAGGGTGTTTATGATGATTGTGGAGGTAGGAGAGAGGTCCTGGCCACTCTCTATTCAGCCAGAAGCCCTGAGACCACAGTCTGCATTTGTAAAATAATGAGTTTGGCCATTAAAAAAAAAAAAATCCTTAGATTCCTGGAGTGAGTTTTGTTTGGTGCTGTTGAATTAATTATTCTTGCTGGATTCTTACTTATACTTTGAGATGCTGATCTTTAGATGTTAGAATTGAATTGATCTCACTTGATTTGTTTTCTTTTGGGTGCTATTTATATCAGGTTTTGGTGGCCCTGACCAGTGGATGGGGCAGTTTTCCATTTCTTATGTCCTGGAACTGTTTTCAGCCCACGGGAATGACCTGATTCTTGGCAATCTGAAGGAACTTGACTAAGGAATGAGTGCTTCTCAAAGTGAAAAGAGATCTGACACCTTCTTCATTTGCTTCTCTGGTTAACATTCCAGGAGAATGTTTGACTTGGGCATGTCCTACCGTCTGTGATTCTCGGTTTATTTGTTGAGAGATAACGATACTAAAAGACTGATCCACTGTGTCTATTGTCCTAGTGTAACTCCTGGCATGGGCAAGCCTTCAGTCAGTGTTGCTCATTATTATTATCACACCAATGTTGGTAATTTATATTGTCCTAAACTCTGTCATTCATCAGACATCAGATCATCAGATACGGGTATGAAGTTGTAAATATATTTGATTTTTACTTAAAATGTCTCTCATCAGGGCTTCTGGGTGGCTCAGTGGGTTAAGCGGCTGACTTCGGCTCAGGTCATGATCTCGCAGTTCGTGAGTTTGAGCCCCGTGTCAGGCTCTGGGCTGCCACAGCCCAGAGCCTGGAGCCTGCTTCAGATTCTGTGTTTCCTTCTCTCTCTGCCCTTCCCCTGCTCACGCTCTGTCTCTCTCTCAAAAATAAACATTAAAAAAATAAATAATGTAAAATATCTCTCATCTATTCATATATCTACTCTTTTATTACTAATTTTGAATCCTGATTTTATATTTTCCTTTGATTAGACTTTCCACTGGGTTGTAAGTTGGTTTTATTTGTCAAGAATACTTTCTTAGCTCTCCTTGCATGTAAACAAGTTTTCTTTATTAATTTCTTCTATTTTCATTTGGTAGGTTTTATGGTCTTTTATTTGCTTAAGTGGGATACTCAACAGTAATTCAGTCATTTTTAATCTTATGCATATTCTTTAAAAAAATGCATCTGAGGTTATAAATTTTTCCCATTAATAGGCTTTAGTTACATCCTACTGGTAATGATATACGTTGTCTTCTCATTCTATTCTACATAAGCCTTCAGTATTAGTTTTGATTTTCTCTTTGAGATATTTTTAGAAGAATTTGATTTTTTAAGCAAAAAATTTATATTTTTTAAATTATATTTTGATTCTGAGTTTGACCCTTATTTTCTAGTACATTATTTTCTAAGTTAAAAAAAATATTTTGACAGTTTCTTACTGGACCAATATATAGTCAAGTTATGACATTCCACAGGCAATTTTAAAATGATGCATTCTCCATATTGGGGAAATAATTTGATCGTATTTATCAGGTTAGTTTTATTGATTATTTTTAAAGTTTCTTATACTATCTTATTTCTATGTCCATTGATATTTCTTGGACTGAAAATAGTAAATTAAAGCCAATTATTAATTGTGCCTTTCTACTTGTATGTCTGATGAGTTTCTGCTGAATAAAAGTTGCTGCTTTATTTTTTTGAGCATAAGATTAAAAGACAAAAATCTTTGTTTCTCCACTTGTGACTTTTAGTATTTTTAAAACCATGGTTTTGAAATTTTAAAATGCTGGAAAAAGTTGCAATTGAGATTTTTGAGCAGACCTACTGTGTGCCTTTATAGAGCAATTCTAGGGGTAATGGAATCTCTCATTCTGGCCGAGAACTTCCCAGAGACTTGAATAAAATGTGTTTCTAACCTGAAAATCTGGAGCGAGTGGGACAATCACCCTTTTAATGTTGATATTTTCTAGGTTCTTTTGTTGTCCTCCTTTTCCCAGAGAGAATATTCACACTATTCCTTCCAACTATCCAAAATAGGCTGATGGCTTCTAAATAGCTTT
>JAQQST010000424.1:0-13943 GCA_028646485.1 Cryptoprocta ferox
CCCCCCCCCCCCCCGAGAGCCTGAGTTGCTGGGGCAGAAGCACCTGGCAGGGTGCCCAGCAGCCACTGAGAACCGCAACAGGCTACCCAGAATGAACCCCGTACACACCTCCCACCAAATCCTTGCAACCCCCCGATAAACACCACTATCTCAAGTTCACAGACCAGACGACAGCGAGGCAGCTTAGCCGATAAATAAATAGACAGGAAGAAGGGGACTGCCAGATGCTCTAGAACAAACAGTGATTTCGCCCCCAGGGGACATTTTGCAATGGCTGAAGATACTTTTGGTCCTGAAACTTTGTGGGGGGTTCCCCTCCCATCTAGTGGGCCGAGGTCAGGGACGCTCCTGAACTTCCTACAACGTACTGGACGGCCCCTCCGCAAATAATTACCTAGCCCCAAGTGTGGATACTACCCAGGCTGGGAAATTCCAATCTACGGAATTTTTTTTTAAGCAGAGGTAGCTTGGAAGGTCAGGGAAGAATCCAAAGAGAAGGTAAGCCAAGGTCTGGGCTTTTGGGAGATCCCTCGGTCTGAAAGACCTCTACTGCCTGACTCACGTTCTCCAACAGGAATCTTAACTTACAGATTTCCCTTCCCTGCTTTACCAAGAGGTCAGGCTGCAGCCAAGACAGCCCAGCTAGCACCAAGAAGAGGTCTTCTACGAACCCAAAACAAGCACTATCGGACTCCAGTGAAACCAAGTGAAGGACGGTGCAGAGGCCAGCACACAGACGTTACCCGGCGTACACGCACGCAGACACACACACACACAGTGAGCAACTCAAACAGGGAACCAAACACACGAGAACCACCTCCATCTTCAGTAGATAGTCGCCTCAGAAGACTTCTCGATGGAACAAGAAATCATTCTCAGGGCGCCTGGGTGGCTGAGTCGGTTAAGCGTCTCACTTCAACTCAGGTCATGATCTCATGCTTCATGACTTTGAGCCTCCCGTCGGGCTCTGAGCTGACAGCTCAGAGCTCACTCGGATCCTCTGTCTCCTCTCTGCCCCTCCCACGCTCCCTGGCGCACGCGCACGCGCTCTCTCTCTGTCTCTCTCCCTGTCTCTCGAAAATAAACATCAAGAGGGGTGCCTGGGTGGCGCAGTCGGTTAAGTAGTTTAGGGACGGTCACTTCTAGTTCCGATTGTCTTTCAAAGCTTGTTGTTTGCCTCATCGAGCTGGACAACTTGAGCTAAACTCCCGAACACTTGTCACAGTAGCACAGGTACGGACAGGCTTCCTGCTTGTGATTCTGTGGGAATAATAATCCCACGGGTATATGAGTCACACACCCGGGGGTTGGGACGGACTCCCCCACCCAGCGTATGCAAAGACCTTTCCACTGTAGACCTATCAAGAGACAAAGACGCCAGTGCTGGATTCATGATTCACGTGAGGCTGGGGTGATTCCTAAATCTCTAGGCATACAAACCATGTCCCCCCTAATCTGATCTGACAGTTACTAGAAACCCATCCCATATACACCCAAAAGACCTGGTTTCTTCAAAGCATGGAAAGTCTATTACAACTGGCTATTTGGCACCAAAACACACGGGCTACACTTAAGGTACAGAGGCATTTTTCACCGGCTCCCGTATCTCCATAAAACCTGTACCCCCTTTCGCAGGAAATCGATGACCAACCTCATGTGCCTTCTTCTTCCCGAGAGCCTGTGGAAGACCTCAAACTTCTCTTACGAGGATGGTCGTAACTTTCTTCTTCGTTCTCTTTTCCCAAGTTCTACTAACCATTTCTTTTTACAATGGGCCACTCAGAAGGACCACCACAGACACAGGGGTCATACGCCAGAAAGCCCCGTCCGATTTCTCCTGCCTGTCCCCACTCTCATCTGAGGACGCTTCCGGCCTGACATCTAACATCTCCCTGGCAGCACCGGGAGACCCGAGCTTGGTCATGAGCTCTAACCAGTCACATCTGTTTCTCTTGGACCTCTGATTCAGGAGCTGATTGCTTCCTCAATGAGAGAGAGGCTAGAAGACCGCTATCCACCACCTGTTACCCAGTCAAGGCCTTCCATGACTCTCTACATCCTGGACCATTCCAGTGTGAAATACCAAAACAACTCCAACGCATCAAACAGGGCTGCAAAATAGAACGGCATGCGATGTGCTAACCGCTGCTCGAGGTGGAACGGATACTCTCATCCAAGAAAATGGGGTGTGTACCTTCCGGATGCCTGCAGAAACCTTTCTGGATTTCTAAATGACATGACTACTCCAACTGGCGCTTCAAATAATCCCCCTCTTTCCTTCAGTGTTTGGTTCAACTCCTGGCCTGCAGGAGGGTCGTCAGCGACCAAAGGACTTCCAGGTGGGCTCAGGTTTCTCGTTATTGTCATGCCGCTTGGCTGTTTTCTCCCACGTCTCCCTGCCTGGCGCCAAGACTCCATCACTGCCATCACTCACTTCAAGCCGGCACACGATCCTTTCTCCTCCAGGGGGTTCATATGGGTTGCCCACGTCGGATTCCTCTGCCTCTGCCTTTTCCAACTCCCCTCTAGGTTCCTGACTGACCCACAGTGACCGAGACAGGGAGGGACAACCCGACACCCCTCCTCAGCAGGAAGAAGCTACAGAAGACGAGCCCTTCCATCTGCAGCAACCCTAACGGTTTCAGGGTCGCAAGTGTTCAGGGGGGATATGGTGAGGGAGCATGAGGCAGGCTGAGGGCCAAATACAGGCTGGCGCCGGCCCTCCCAGGCGGAAGATGTTGTGATCGTCCTCGGACACTCGTGGCTACCCCAGAACAGAGGACAGGGCTTGAGGTGCTTGCCATGGTTATGTGGGAAACTGAGGCCAGTGCAAACTTAAATTCCCTGACTGCCTGCAGCCCACTGACAAGTCCTTGAAACTGGCAGAGGGACCTCCCTCTAGGAGCTCAGCTGTCTCGAGGAGGACATTTTGGTGGGAGCCAAAGAGAACCTTCGCTTCACCTTCTTCCAACCTCGAGGACCCCGCAAGTCTACTTCATCTCAACGCCCCCATCATACATGCTGGCAATTGTCCTCCCCTCCAAGCTGGTGGCCCGCCGAGATCCATGGGAGGGCTCTCAGGACCGAGGTTTCATTCCACGGGAATAAATGGCGTTTCCCCGCCAGCAGCTCGCCCCTCAAGGCCCTGGAACCTTGCTTCCAGAATTCCATGGAGACGTCCTCTATCCCTAACGCCCTCCCCACTAGAGAGTACATCATGAGCTACCCATCACGACCCCAGTGCAGCTCTTCCTGCCCACTGGTCCCATCCCTGTGCTTTAATAAAATCACCATTTTGCACCAAAGACGTCTTCGAGAATTCTTTCTTGGTCGTCGGCTCCAGACCACCCTACCGTCTCCCCAAAACTTCATCAATAGTATCTAGTGTTGGCATAGGGAAATGAGTATAGGGAAATGAGTACCCTCGACTCTCATGCAGTAAGATAGAAGTATAAATTGAGCACAGCATTTTGTAGAGAGATTAGCAGCATTTACAAAGGTTTCCACTGTCTGCACCCTCTGTCCTAGTAACTTGACTTTAGTCTTCTATCCCACAAGCACTCTCATGTCTTCACAAAGACAGGAACAAGACTCTTCATGATGACATTGATTACAGTTGGAAAACACTGAAAATAACCTAAATGCCCATCGGTAGAGGGCCCATCGGTAGAGGAATGTGATAATAAATCATAGTACATCTAAACATCAACCATTGCAGTGAGTGCAAAGGAACAGGGATCTCTCTCTCTCTCTCTTTTAAATATTTATTTATTTTGGGGGGCGCCTGGTAGGCTTAGTCAGTGGAGCGTCTGACTTTGGCTCAGGTCATGATCTCACAGTTTGTGAGTTCGAGCCCCACGTCAGGTTCTGACAGCACAGAGCCTGGAGCCTGTTTCAAGTTCTGTGTCTCCTCTTTCTGCCCCTCCTCTTCTGCTCATGTTCTCTCTCTCTCTCTCTTTCTCAAAAATAAATGAACATTAAAAATGTTTAAATGTTAAAATTAAATTTTTAAATTTAAAATGTTTAAATTTTTAATGTTCATTTATTTTTGAGAAAGCACATGTGCACAGGGGAAGGGGCAGAGTGAGTCAGCCCAGAGCCCTATGACCTGAAGTCAGATGCTTATCTGAGCCACCTAGGTGCCCCAAGAATAGGAAATCTCTAATGACCACCAGGAGGAGAGTATGCTGCAGTATTTAAAGTGTCTTCAGCGGGGCGGGGGTGGGGGGGTTGCCTGGGTGGCTCAGTTGGTTGAGCATCTGATTCTTGATTTCTGCTCAGGTCATGATCTCAGGGTTCATGAGTTCAAGCCCCAGGTCAGAGGTCATGATCTCACGATTTGTGAGTTCAACCCCGGGTCAGGCGCTGTGTTGACAGCACAAAGCCTGCCTTGGATTCTCTGTCTCCATCTTTCTCTCTGCCCCTGCCCTGTGCTCTCTCTCTCACTTGTTCTCTCTCTCTCTCCCTCTCTCAAAAATAAATAAATAAACAATTTTTTAAAACCTTAAGTTTAAAATAAAAAGAGTCTTGGGACAATGAGTAGAGGGACAAGACATTTATGTAAAACAATAAGAAACAAGGTATGAGAGTTGTATGCTAGTGTGAATGTGTGCAAATGCAGAGAGAAAGATCTAGAAGGTTATAGTCCTGGTATCTGCTGCCTGGTGTCTCCCGGAAAGAGCAAAGAGGCATGTGTGAGCTGAGTGATGGGGTGGGGAGGGGCTTCAGTTGGAGGGCTTCCAGTGGGGTCCCCTCTGGGTTCAGATGTCACAGGCCCTGGTGTGGTCACCTCACTGCGGCTGGGCCTACCAGCCTCATGCCCAGAGTTTCTGGTTCCTCCCTGTGCTAATCATGCCTTTTCTCTTCTGTAATTCTGATACTCTGTGGCTTAGTTGACAGCAAATTGGCCAGTTCCTAGAGACAGAAAGGACTGGCTTGGGGACACAGACTAACCAATCCAGAGTTCCGCTCCTACCACCTCCTTTGTCTATGGGCTCTTATACCCTGGGCCACCAGCCCTCTGCCCTTATCACCCCAGGCCCAGGTACCGGACAACTCAAGACAGCCCCTACATTCCAGAGTTTGCCGGAATTATTCAAACCAGCCAACCCCAAAGCCTCTTACCCTGCCTTCCCGTCTCCTTCACGCAGAAACCACAGTGAAGGTTCCTGCCCGTGTTTTCCTCTTTGCTCCTTCTCCCTCCTCACAGACTCCAGTGCCTTAGGCTCGGCCCTCTGTGGCTTGGGGTGCCACCTCCTCTTGCTTCATCTCGGGAGCTGTGAGTGACACACTAGCTTCTCAGTGGCAGTCAGCCTCCACCTGCTGGCCTCACCACACCTGAATAATAACACAATCTACATTTCAAAGCGCTCCCCCACTTCCAGACGTGAAACACCACCCCTTGAGGTCTGGGATGGGGGAGACTGGAAGTCCGGGTTCCTCCTTCCGTGCGTGTGGTCCATCCTGAGAAGTTCTGTGTGCACCGGACACAGCCCACAAGCGGCCGTTACCACACCACCTCATCACCTCCCATACTCCCTTCCTCGTCCTCACTGGCAATGCCCTGGGCCAACACCTCCAAACTGTGAGTGGTGACCTCTCCTCAGAGGGATGCTGAGAGGTGCAGCATTATAAAAGGAGACTCCAATTTTTGCTCTACAGATCTGTATATTACATGATTTTTAAAACGATGTATTCATTTATTACTTAGTAAATCCAAAATATTAAAAATGATGATAGGCTTAGGAGAGAAAAAGGAGGTGCCTTAAGTCAGCAGCTGTGTGTGTTGGCAGCTGGGGGAGGTAAGTACTGTGGTTTGCTGCCTTGTCGTTAGTTTTGAAGCTTTGCAGAGAAGCCTCAGCCTGGTGCTGGTGGCGGGGAAGGGGCCCCCTTCTCACAGACGTGTTGACACTCGTGTTTGATGTCTCTGATGCCGGTGCCTCCTCGAACTGCACTCAGCTCCTGCCGGCTTCCTCCTCCCCTCCCCAGCCGCCTTCAGGAGCCTTTCATCAAAGGACAATTACAGGGCTCATTTGTCTCTGCCTCGTGCCTTGCCCCCACTCAGACTGAATCTCCAGGAGCTGCCCGCCCAGAAAAGCAACACTCAAGGGACCATCCAGGCAGTGAGCCCCCAGTCGGACAATTCGTTCAGATACTGGGTTCACACCTGGTTCTGCCACATAATTGCTGTGTGATCTTAGGCAAACTGCCCACTCTCTTTGAGCCTCGGTCTCCTCATGTTTAAAACGGGAATAAAATAAAACATTATCTAGCTCCTAAAGCTGTCAGGTGTTTGAACATACCTGAAAATTTAATCCTCAAAGTCACCAAAGTTTGTCCTTCCTAATCTCTCCATTCACTCATTTTCTGAACGACCATTTACTGAGTCCCTACTGTGTACCTGGCCCTGCGCTACTTTCCAGAGCTGTGAAACAGAGGCAAAACGACTTGTTCTTTTTATGTCCCAGGCTGCTTTGGAGCCGGTGCCAGCAAGAAAGAGTTGGATTAGAGGCCAAGAAGAACTTCCTAGAGTGAAAGATTACCAGATTCTAGAAGTAGAGGGAGGAGAATTGAGGGAAACAACATTTCTAATGGGAGGAAACACTAATCCAGAAAATATCTGGACTCTTAAGCTCACAAGCTTTCTGAACCACCCTAGTAGGGTGCCAGGCAAGAGAAGAGGAAAAAGAAGTATTTTTCCAGGCAACATTTGGTGCATCTGCAAGGAGCCACATGAAATTTACAATATATTCATGAAGAGGCAGGTGACTGGGAGTTTGCTCCTCAAGCTCACCAGGCCCTGGCTAGGCAGGATTGGGGTGGAAGAGAAGCTGATGAGAAATAAATGAGACAGATGCCAAAATTTCTTCTTTGCCAATCAAAGCAAGTTACAATTTGAAATTGGGCGAGTGTCTCCAGGAAGTGGGAGCAGGGGATGTGATAGGGAAAATCTCAGCTGTAACAACTCCATTAGCTGGTGGCACCCAGGGGACTGGGCCACCGAGCCCAGGCCTGTCCCTTCTGCAGCAGGTGCTGGAATGGGGGCCCTGTGGTGGTGGATGCAGCAAGGTGCTTCAAATGCAGAAATCTAGGGACCCCTGGGGTGGCTTAGTTAGTTAAGTGTCTAACTTCAGCTCATGTCATGGTCTCATGGTTTATGAGTTCAAGCCCCACATCGGGCTCTCTGCTGTCAGCATGGAGCTGCTTCAGACCCTCTGTCTCCCTCTCTCTCTGCCCCTCCCTTGCTCGTGCTCTCCCTCTCTCTCAAAACTAAACAAACATTATATATTTGAAAATGCAGAAATCTGTCCTGGTGTCAGAGGACTGGATTAGGTGAGTGGTTGTCAGACTTGAGTATCAGCATTGCCTGGAGGGCTTTCTACAACACAAATTGCTGAACGCCACTCCCAGAGTTTTTGACGTTGTAGTTCTGGAGGTGGGGCCTGAGAATTTACACTTCTCATAAGGTTCCAGGTGATGCCGGACCACACTTTGAGATGCTCTGCTCTAGATGAGCCAGGGCCGGTCCCAGGGCCAGGACCGTGCAGCTCTGGCAGGTGTGAGCCCAGAGGAGTTGCCTGATGCGGTATGGAAAGAAGTCACAGAAGGCTTCCTGGAGGAGCAAGTACTTGAGTTGAGTTGGAAGCTTGGATTTTCCAAGTCAAAAGGAGAGACAGGAAAAATTCCAGGCAAAGTAGTATCTTGTGGACTAAGCAAAGAAAGTCTGTCCCTTGTGACTGGATGGGAGCAGAAGGGAGCCAAGACCGGGGCGATGGGCCACTTCCAGATCACAAAGGGCCAGGGAACGTTGCTAAGGGACATGAGCAAGAGAATGGCATGACCGGAGCCGAGTTTTGAAATGATTTCTCTGCAAACTAGGGGAGTGGTGATTCAGCTATGATTCTTTACCTCCTCCTTCCAGATGAGGCACCTGGGTGCAGAGAGTAGAAATGATCTACCTGACATCTGGCTCAAAGGCTGGGGCCCCACTATGGTTTGCCTGGCACCGGATGTGCGGTTCTGCCCACCACCCAGCCTGGGGCTGCAGCAGCAAGAGCAAGAGGGGGACGTTCATCCTGGCTCTGCCCGTAGCTCACTGGGACTTCACATTCTGATCCACCCTCTCTTGGCCACTAGGAGGAACAATGAGTAAAAAAGGAGTTTAATGGTGGTGGGATGGCAGCTAAGGAAAAGGGCAAAGGTCTGGGGCTAGGGAATCATGAGGGTGGGCAGGAGGGATGGTGCCAGCCCATAGGGCCGAAGCTGCTGCTTTGTGCTGATGATGATGTCTCAGAAGTGTCTTGTTCCCTGAGTCATCAGTCTCAGACACAAAGGGGCATGAGCCCCTGCACCAGGCCCCCTCCTCCCCCACCCCCCTCAAGCTGCCTCTTCCCTCTGCTTTAATAAAAAGCATTCTCTGCACTGGCAACACCAGCCCCACTTTCTGGCTCTGCTCTCAGAAGGCGGAAGGTGGCGGAAGGCGTTAATGAGGCATTTGGAGAGCCCAGAGGTCACAGGGACCCAGGGCTTTGGGGAGGAATGACAAAGGGGGAAGTCAACCTGGCAATATCAGTCAGCGGCCACCCTGACCCCACAGAAGAAGCAATCACACAGTACTCCCCCCCCCCCCGCCCACGGCCTTTACAAAGACAAGATGTGTGCATTTATTGTGATTTCCTTACCTCAGTTCCTTTGACTCCCAAACCCTGATTCTTGACCCTTCGGGATCACAGACCCTTTTGAGAATTTGATGAAAGCTTGAAACTCTTCCCCTAACAAAACTGAAATGCAAACGAATGAAGTAATAATCCCAAGAGCTGACGTTTATGAATAATTTACTGTGTGCCAGGCACTGAGTTAAATGGTTTACACATTTTATCTCATTTAACCTTCACGATACCCTAGGTTTTGCCATCTCCACTTAGTAGGTGGGGGAATTAAGATACAGAGAGGTTGTTAGCTGCGGGAAGTTGCACAGCTATTAGAGGTTGAACTCAGACTCAGACCCAGGTCTGTTTGACTCCAAAGCCTGGCTTTTAACAAGCTCGCTCTACCACACATATATGTGAGCATAACTTTAAAGACAGTTTGAGGGGGTGCCTGGCTCGCTCAGTTGGTTGAGCGTCTGACTTCGGCTCAGGGCATGACCTCATGGTTTGTGGGTTCGAGTCCTGCATCGGGCTCTGTGCTGACAGCTAGCTCAGAGCCTGGAGCCTGTCTTCGGATTCTGTCCCTCCCTCTCTCTCTGTCCTTCCCCTACTTTCTCTCTCTCTCTCTCTCAAAAACAAAACATGAAGACAGTTTCAGGACATGATAAGCCCACAAAGGACCTGAGCTGCATTCTGTGTGGTACGGACATAATTCTACTCACCCCAGTGATCTCACAGTTCAGTAGGGGACAGACATGCTCCCTGGTGATCAGTGGTATGAAGATGGTGGGAAAATAAATAAAGTTATGCACCATAAGATGGCCTACAGGACTAACATAAGCTCTAGTTCCTAGCTTAGAGACTCCTCTTCCGGGTTCTTCTTCCTGCCCCCCCGTCACAGGTGCGCCAAATTACTACTAATATGGAATGCGGAAGTAACAGACGCTAAATTGTCTCCCATGGCTGTGCTCCGCACTCAGATCTCTGGAGCAAGATCTCCTCTGAGCCCACTGGTGTAAAATAAAACTCCAACCTACCAAGATCTCTCTGAGTGCCACTTGGTTTCTCCGCTAGCGATCCAGCCTGGTTCCATAACAAAGAGGGAGCTGGAAACAGAGAGGAAGGTCATTCAACACAATCAGGGGTGTTAGGAAGGACATCCCAAAGGCAGTAATGTCATTAAGTCACAGGGTATTAAATGATAAGTGGACAAGGGCAGTCCTGGCAGACAGAATGGTGGATGCAAAGATGTAGAGGCAGGAAATAATGTGTTATGTGTGTTATGTGGGACTGTGAACAACTAAGGGAAGTGACAGCAAAGAATGGGGAGCATGAGAGCTGGGAGGCGGCAGATGATGAGGCTGAAACCTCAGGTTCTAGAGCAGTTACAATGCTTTGGTCACAAGTAACAGAAACCCCTACCAGAAATGGTTTAAACAATGATTCAGTTTTATTATCCCATGTAACAAGATGTCCGGAGTTGGAGTGGCTCCAGGGTTGGTTAATTCTGCATGTCCCAATGATGTTGTCAATGATTCAGATCTCTCTTTCTGCTCTTCCATCTCCAGTGGGTTGACTTCCACCTCAAGCTTGTGCCCTCATGGTCACAAAATGGCTGCCAGAGTTCCATATATCACATGAGAACATTATGACATTAAGTAGAAAAAGAGGGATTATATTTTTCCCATGGTGCCTCTGTTTAATCAGCAAAGAAACTTTCCTCAAGGCCCCCACCTTCCTCCTACTGACATTCCAGATTACACTGGGTGACACAGACACCCCTAAACAGATCACTCCCAAGAGAATGTAATTTCCAAGATTGGCTTAGATCCACCAAGATTCAACTCTTAGGAGATGCATGGCTGCATGATACCTAAACAAAACCAGGAAGAAATAGGAGAAATGTCCATTGAAAAGGCAACTAACAATGTCTGTCACAGATTCTGAACATGAAAAGCCTTTACTGTGAAGGAAATGAATAGTTATCAGGGGTTTTAAGCAGGGAGAAGTAATGAAGTTTGCGTTTGAAAAGATCACCCTGGCGGGTGGATATTCAGAAGTCAGAAGAAACAATGAAGAAATAGCAATAGCAATAGACCAAATAAAAGAGAAAATCTGCCCTAGATTTAGGAAAAGATGTAGTTCTAAAATGCTTAGCAATCTTAGAATTTCCAAGTGTTTTCTTGTTCCCTGACTATTCCATTTCTATATCATCTTATACCAGTTTTATGGATGCTGTATTTTATCTTATCTCTCTCTGAAGATACCAATTAGAGGGTATTTTCCTTTCTTCTTCTTTTGTTTTAACATCTTTTTCTGTTTCCAGATTTCTGTTTTCCCTGTGGTCATTTTTTCCTGTTTTGTTTTATTTATCTTGGTCTCTTGTTCAGCTTGCAAGTTTTCTTGAAATATTTAGATCATCCTTGATCATTCAAAAAGGAAGGCACTAACCATGTGTGACCAATAAGCTATCTTCAAACGGAAATCTCCTGAGATATTTAAAATATAGAATCACAGTATAGTTACTGTGTCATGAGAAAGCAGACACCTAAGCTCTGAACAGAGAAGCATCCAGACTCTTTCAAAACAAGCTTGGGAGTTATTAATACTGATATTAGCCTGGTGCCTGACCCTCTCCACAAAGTCCTTTAGATAGGACCCCAAACGCACCCCAAGACCTCATGACCTACATAAAGAGAGACAGCCCATTCTCATTCCTCTGAAGTTCCTCTAGGAACTTCTCCCTCGGTTGTGACTCATTAAGAAACTGTGTCTCCACAGTGATAGAATCTTTTAGAAATTAAGCATCCTGCTTAAGATTCTCGCTCTCCTCTCTCTCTCTCTCTCTCTCTCTCTCTCTCTTTTCTGCCCCTCCCCCATTCACACACATTCTCTCTCCCTCTCTCTCCTTCTCTGAAAAATAAAAAATGAATAGAAGTTAAGCACATGGTATAGGAAAACAGGAGTCATAGGTCATCCATGGGTTGCTTATCTGACCTTAGGCAAGTTACTTAATGTCTCTGAGCCTCAGTTTCCCCATCTGTAAAATGAGATAATTGTGGTACCTATATTGCGAAGCTGTTTCTGAGAATGAAATGAGGCAATAGATGTGATGTGCTAAGCACTAGGCATTGCAAGTGATTGATAAATGTTAGCTATTACTATCATTGGGGTTAATTAATGCACCCCTCGTTGAGAAGGCAAGCCAGGCCCTCCATCTGGTTCTCCGTTCCAGTCATGGCCACATGGCCATGAGCAGGAGGTGCTCCGGGCTTGGGTTTGAGAGGCTCGAATATGTGCAGAAGCTGATGCTGTAGGGATGGAAGGCTGTCCTGAGAAGCCAGGCCAAGCAAGAGCAGAGCAGGCAAGATGGAAGAAGAATTAAATCTCAAACAGAAATTCGATTCTGGACTTTGTCAACACAATCTATAGTATGGGGTTAAAAGCCTGAGTTTTGAGACCATAGAGAACTTTTAATCTTGGCTTAGCAACTCACTAGTTGTGTGATCCTAGGCAAGTGCCTTCCCTTCTCTAAACCTCACTATCCTCATCTGTAAAATGGGAATAATAGCAATATTTACCCGACAAAATCGTTGTGGGGATTCCATGGGATAACACATGCAAAGTTCTGAGTTCAGTGAGCAGCCCTTAGTAAGGTCTCAGTAAATGTAGCTGCTGAAATAAAAAAAAATTATAATATTAATTTTCCTTTGGTATCAATGGGCCTAAGGGAGTTATTAAAGTCTCCCACGGTCTATAAACCAAACTGGCTCCTGTCTCCACTGTGGTACTACTATTGTGACTACTGGTAAGACTGTGTCCATCAAGGCCCTGGCAGGAAACAGACACCCACTGCAAGAGAGATAAATGAGGGGACTTTTTATCACCAGGAGGGCAGGGTAAAGAGAAACAGGAGGTAGTGCAGCACCCCGAGGTGGGCAACAGCCGGGAGTCATTAACACCCTGTGACCCACAGGACAAGGCAGAGGGCAGTGTTGCCAAAACCCACAGAGAGCTGGGTCAGTCGGGAACGGCTGCCCCACAGAGGAAGGAGGGGAGCAGAAGTACCCCAACCTTCCTCTCTCCCCACCTCGGACCTCCTGAACCACATTGGAAGCTGAAGGAAGAGGGAACCCATGTGGGGCAGTCTGCAGAGACCAGCTTGCTGGATGCAGACACGGAAGGGGCAGAGAACAGTTAGGGAGGGCAGACAGGTGATAACGCAAAGGCCAAGGACGTCACTACCTGGAGTCCATGAAGCGACAGCCAGGGGTGGAAGAAATGTTGGTTGGAACTGTTGACAAGACTGGCTATGGTTTTGGAAGAAGGAGTGACAGGGAAACTATACTAGATGAGGACTGAAGCTGTCCCCAACATTGCTCTCTAACCTGGGTGGTGACCCAGGGACGTAGTTGGCGGGAGGTAGGGGTGGGGAGAAAGGAAGGAGTATTCCCCACTTGAAAACATGTAGGGGTTCCCCCGGTGACTCAGTCGGTTGAGCATCCAACTTCAGCTCAGGTCATGATCTCACAGCTTGTGAGTTCGAGCCCCACGTCAGGATCTGTGCTGACAGCTCAGAGCCTGGAGCCTGCTTCAGATTCTCTGTCTCCCTCTCTCTCTCTGCCCCTCCTCCACTCACGTTCTGTCTCTCTCCCTCTCTCTCAAAAATGAGTAAACATTAAAAAATTAAAAAAAAAAGAAAACATGCTAAACTAGTACATTTATAGACTGTGTTAAACCTTTTTGTGTTGTATTAGAAAGAAACACAAATGACTAGAGAAAAATGGAATTTATCAGCTCATTTAACTGAAAGGCAGAGGGTATAAGGTATGGCTGGATCCAGGTGCTCAGAGCCACCAGACACCTCTCTCTCTCTCTCTCTCTCTCTCTCTCTCTCTCTCTCTCTCTCCATCTCTTGCTATCTTCTTGAGGGCTTCATTCTCAGCCAGGTCTTTCTCTGCACTGGCACGGTGGCCTCCAGTGGCTGGGTATAGTATAGCTGGGTATAGTATAGCTGGGTGTGAGGGGAGAGAGAGAGAGCCTCCCACTACACTCCAGCAGAAGTCCTGGAGCTGACCATCATAGCCCTGGCTTGGTCTTCCCAGAGCTAATCACTGTGGCAGCGTGGGGAGGAGGGCCTGGGTCCAGCTCAGGACTGAGGAGTAAGGAGCCCTCCACCCCCACCCCGGCTGTGTGATCCAGGCAAGGCACTTCCTTTCTCTGTGCAGAAATGTCCTTGTCATGAGGAAGGTGGGATGATGCCAACAAAACAGGTAAGCCCTTCGCTTGGTGCAG
>JAQQST010000429.1:0-12173 GCA_028646485.1 Cryptoprocta ferox
GAAAGGCCCTCAGCCCTTTGCCGCATCTAGACAATCCACTGGAAGGGTCTCGCTCACTTGCATCTTACGTATTGCAATCTCATGGGTCTCAGGAGACCCTTGCCGCTCACGCTCAGTAGGGCGGAAAGGCGGGGTGGCAGGGGGCGGGAATACTGACATAGCATAAAGAACAAAAGGAAATAGGGAAAGAGATCCACTGGGCGAAGCAGCCAAAGGCCAGTCATGATGGGGAAGAGCCAATTAAGAGTCCAGTTCCAAAGCCTGGCTCGCCGCGTGTCCTGGACCAAGGCGTGAACCCGTCCCTCAGTGTCCTCATCTGAGAAATGGGGATAATGACAGTGCTTCCACCACTGGGTATTCATGAGGCTTCAATGTGTGAATGCACGCAGCCTCTTGGACGCCAAGCTTCCAGTTCATCAACAGATCCTCTCAACTGCACCTCAGACACACATCCCCAAACCTTTCACTTTGGCCACATGCCTTAAACCTACCCTCGGCTATCTTCAAGTGGAATGTGGCACTGGCCTCCTGGCTTTCCGCTTTCACCTATTCTGTCCTGGATGATCATTCTCCAGGAGGAATCCAAAACAATATGATGCTCACAATGTGCATTCGACCCTGTTGTGCCGGTGACTCTAACTTTTATAGTGCTTTTCCCTCTGTTTGGCCTAGAATAGGCATTTAGTGCATGATCACGATTATTGCATTTTTCTTTGGTTCTTGTTTCTTGTGAGAGAGCCCGTGCAGGTAGGGGAGGGGCAGAAGGAGCTAGACAGAGGTTCCGAAGCCAGTTCCACGCTGACAACATGGATCACGCTGTGGGGTCGAACTCACGAACTCCGAGATCATGACCTGAGACAAAGTTGCACACTCAACCTACTGAGCCACCCAGTCCCTCCTATACTATTATATTCTGACTTCTAGTAATTAAAGGCATTCAACCTTGCCGGAGAATCTTTTGAGTGAAATGATCAGTCTCTTGAGACAGTCCCTGACTCAGAGCATACACAGGAAGCAGCCAACACAGGGGTATGGACTATAGCACATAAAGATGCAACAAGACTCGATTCTAACGTTATTTCCACACATCAATGTCCTCTTTTCATTGCACACTGCCCAAGTATAACACCCTCTCTTTCTCCCCTCTGGGGCTCACGTGAATAAAAATACAGGAATATTTCTACAGTGGAAACGTGAGTTTGCATGGTGAATGTCATTTGTGAAATTTTGTGATTATCTTGTCATTTGCTCCTCACATCATCCCGTTACAGTTGGTAGTTACAACTGTTATTCCCATTTAAAAAAAATATTTACTTGTTTTTGAGAGAGAGAGAGAGAGAGAGAGAAAGAGAGAGAGAGATGGAGAGAGAGAGCATCCCAAGCAAGCTACATGGCGCTTGCCCCCACAGCCGCAAAGACATGACCTGAGCCAACATCAAGAGTCGAACGCTTAACCAAGTGAGCCACCCCGGTACCCCTGTTATTCCCATTTTAAAGATGATTAAACCAAGGCAAAGTAAGAAGTCGGAGCTCACCAGATTAGCCAGAGTGTGAGTGGTGAGCAAAGCCAGGTTTTAAACCCCTGGAGTCTGTCTCCAGAGCTTTTTCTCTCATAAACCTATCACATCAGACCATGATTCCTGCTACTTTTGCTTAGAATAGGGCTCCACTTGGGGCGCCTGGGTGGCTCAGTCGGTTAAGTGTCCGGCTTTGGCTCAGGTCATGATCTCTCAGTCTGTGGGTTCCAGCCCCACATTGGGCTCTGTGCTGACAGCTCAGAGCCTGGAGCCTGCTTGAGATTCTGTGTCTCCTTCTCTCTCTGCCCCTCCCTCGCATGCACTCTGTCTCTTTCTCTCTCAAAAATATACATGAGGGGCTCCTGGGTGGCTCAGTCGGTTGAGTGTCCCACTTAGGCTCAGGTCATGATCTCACAGTTCATGAGTTCGAGCCCCACGTCGGGCTCTGGTCTGACAGCTGAGAGGCTGGAGCCTGCTTCAGATTCTGTCTCTGTCTGTCTCCCTCTCTCTGCCCCTCCCTTGCTCATGCACTTTCTCTCTTTCTCTCTCAAATATAAATAAACGTTTAAAAAAATTTAAAAATAAACATTAAAAAATTTGTAAAAAATAGGGCTCCACTTGAAGTTTAAAATAAAAAGTAAATTAAATTTAGCTTAAAAATTGTCAGTAAATACTAGCATGGGTAGTATGGAGCTCAGGCAACGCTCCCCTGGGGTACACCAGGGACTGGAGGTTAAGTGACACGGGAGTCCACTGTGGAAAGAGGGGATGTGGGAGAACGCATCTGAGATGCCACAGGTGTTCTAGGTAGTCTAATGCAAGCCACGAGGAAAACTCTTGTATTTCTCCCAGGTTAACAACTGATCCAAGACTGAAAATTCATCATCGGGGTCCTAGCCAAGGGAGGGAGAGGCCTGTGTAATCCCGAAGAGTCGGCCTGAGGATGACACCTCTTGGTTAAAGTCAGAGAGAGGCTGTAGGATCGCCATCCTCTGACATCTTTTCTTTAATTTTTTTTTAAAAATGTTTATTTTATTTGGGATGGAAAGAGGGAATTACAAGCAGGCTCCATGCTCAGCATGGAGCCCGACTCGAAGCTCAAACTCACAAACCATGGTATCATGACCTGAGCCGAAATCAAGAGTCAGCCGCTCAACTGACTGAGCCACTCAGGCGTCCCCCCCGCCACCCCCCGACATCTTTTCTAAATGTGAATTGGTCAATCACCATGTTTCAGCTGACTTCTTAGCCATCCTGCAGAGACGCTTATCCATTAGGCACAGTAGGCAAGGTGCATACGTCTTACAAAGGCCCACACAAGTGTTTAATTTCTTTCATAGAATGATGCTGAAGACAGTGATGGGTGCCGCAGTAAAACTAAGATAAATCATGTGTCATACAAAGCATAATGCTCACTATTAGAAATTGCTTTTAATATTCAGAATATTAACACCTCCCAAAGCATCTCCAAAACCCATATGTTTTTAAAGTCTATTTATTTATTTTGAGAGAGACAGAAGCAGCGTGAGTCGGGGAGGAACCCAGAGAAAGGCTCCACACTCAAGCACAGAGCCCGATGCAGGGCTCCGACCCACCAACCGTGAGATCATGACCTGAGCTGAAATCAAGAGCTGGATGCTTGACCAACTGAGCTGCGCAGACACCCCATTACAAAACACATCTTGAAGGGAGAACCATAGAGCCCTCAATCTGGTATAAGGGCCAAAGGCAGACCACACCAAAATGTGCCACTTTGGAATATTGATTATTTCATTTCATTTTATTTATTTATTTATTTATTTATTTATGTTTAAATATTTATTTATTTTGAGAGAGAGAGAGAAAGAGCAAGCACTAGTGGGGGAGGGACAGAGAGAGAGCAAGAGAAAGAGAGGGGCACCTGGATAGCTTAGTCGGTTAAGCGTCTGACTTCAGCTCAGTTCATGATCTCACTGCTCTTGGGTCTGAGCCGCGTGTCGGGGTCTATGCGACAGCTGGGAGCCTGGAGCCTACTTTGGATTCTCCTTTTCTTTCTGCCCTTTCCCCACTTGCTCTCTGTCTCTCTCTCTCTCTCTCTCAAAAATAAATAAACATTTAAAAAAATTTTTTGAGAGAAAGAGAGAGAGAGAATCCCAAGCAGGCTCTGAGCTCTCAGTGCAGAGCTCGATGCCAGGCTGGATCTCACAAACCATGAAATCGTGACATGAACTGAATTCAAGGGTCAGATGTTTAACGGACTGAGCCACCCAGGTGCCCTGGCATATTGATTATTTTAAATAAAAGTTACTTAAGAGACAGCCAATGCAAAAAGAACCCCCTGAACCCCCTTTGTCTCCAAAACAGCAAGAAATAAATCGTGGAAGTTACCCTCCCTGTACCAGGAAATAAAGAGACATCCTTAAAACCAGAGATGGGAAATAGAGAGCAGAGAAGGCTGTGTAAACACTCCTTGTCACACTTTCCTAATTTACTTATTTCTTGGTTATTACTTGAGGTGTCATTATTGGGCCTCTGTGCACCGCGTAATAAAACTTTGTTTTCTCTCCCGTCAAACTGTCTCATGTCACTTTAATTCCTAAACCAGCTAGAAGACCTTGAAGGACAGATGGAAAATTTTTTCTTCCCTTACACTGGCCTGGATCTCTTTTATTTGACAATAAGTACAATTTTACTTTTTTACTGAGCAAGAGATCAGGATGATATTTTTAGGGGGAAAAAAGGCGGGGGAGGTGCGGAAGGAGCAGCAGGGGGAAAGGTGGAAACTGACCTGAATTCACGCCAGGAGCCCAGCGCAGGGTACGGAAGAGCTTGTATAGGGGACCTGCTAGTGCAGGTGCTGGAGCGGAGCACTATCGAAGATGCATATTTCACTGTGGCATCCAAAGCCGGCAAAACGCAAGAGTTCTTGGGTGCACTAAGCCCTGGGCTGGGGTCTACACTTGCACTCTCATGTGGACTCATTACTAAAAATTCGGAGTACTTGAACTTTCTCATCGGGCACATTGGATTTCCCGTAGAGAGCATCTTACCCAGAATGCTCTGCAAACCCCGCCCCAAGATCCAACTCTGGGCACCCAGGAAACATGGGGGGTGGAAGTGGGGCTCTGCTTTCTGTGTCCTTGCAGAAACTCGGTTCATCATTTCGGCTTAATTATTAGCTTGGGTTGTACCCAAAGGGTTGGACCGTGAGACTTTCTCAAAACTTTTCCAAAAGGGCTCCTGTCGGTATTGTGACGTCTCGAGCCCCATCCCTGACTTGCCCCCCAAATCAGTTTGCATAATCCAGCGCAGCCCTGTCCTCAGACCAGACACTCTGCTCAAGTGCGAAGCGGTAAACCGAACTTTAAATTAGAGCCCCCAGGGGCATCTGGGTGACTCAGTCGGTTGAGCGACCGACTTCGGCTCAGGTCATGATCTCACTGCTTGTAGGTTCGAGCCCCATGTCCGGCTGTGTGCTGACAGCTCAGAGCGGGAGACTGCTTCGGATTCTGTGCCTCCCTCTCTCTCTGCCCCTCCCCCGCTGGCACTCTGTGTGTGTCTCTCTCTCTCTCTCGAAATAAATATACATTTAAAAAATTTTTTTAAATAAATTAGAGCCCCCATTCTTCACAACCCCAAGCTCCCGCCTTTCCCTTGGCGCCCTTACTTTTTGGCCACGCCCCGGCCACTTGCGTGCCTCAGCAAGCCCCACCCACCGCAGTTGGCGGAAAAGGAGAGCCAATAGCAATTGTCTAAAGAGACGTGCGTAAGTGTTGGACCTGCGCCAAAACTTTTGAACTGGTATGCGCCAAAAGAGAGCCACTCGGCTCTCAGTCACCACAGGGCTTGCAGAGGCGGTGGACTTCCACCTCACTACCGTCATGGAGCCACTACCCAGTGGCGACTGCTACGACCCGGGTGAATACCAAGATCCCGACTACTGCTGGCTGGGAATGCAAGAAGTGGAAATAAGATCTGAATCTGTGGAGGGGGCAGCACCAGAAGACGGTCAAGTTGATGAAGCCATTCCAGTCCCAGTGAGCAGCACTAACTACCAAGACGACGATGACGACGACGACGACTATGAAGGCTACTTCAGTTATGTCTACCATGAAGGCGATGGCAAGCATGAAGGCGACATCAACCGTGGAGGCGTGGGCCAAGGGAGCCAGGAGATCCGTGGTGGCGTCCAGGAGCTGGGGCAGCAGCACCCTGAACCGCCACCCCAAGTAGCAGCCGCTGGGGCTTCTCGGGCCCAGGGCAGGCAAGGAGTCCCTCGCTGCAAGTTCACGGCATTTCAGGTGCGGGAGCTGGAAAACGTTTTCCAGCGCACTCAATACCTTGATGCTCGCACAAGGTAAGAGCCTTGCTCCAGCAGGTGCCCAGTTCTCCAGAGACCCGGGCCTCTTTTCTATGCATTTTTGTTTCCCCACCCCCCATCCCCCCTGCCGCCCCCCCTCCACCTTCGCCCCTCACCCCCCCCACCTCCTTCTTCTCCTAAACCTGAAAGGACTAGGGTTGGGAAGAATGCCTTCTGTGCATCAAGGGAAATATGTTTATACAGTAATTATATGAAACAAGTCTTGAAACTGTGGTGGGTGGTCTTTTTGTTTTTTAAATTGGGGTAGCCGCGCCCGGCTGGATCAGTTGGGAGAGCATGGGATTCTTGATCTCTGGGGGTCGTGAGTTCGTCAGTTCGAGCCCCACGTAGGCATAGAGATTACATAATCAAACAAACCTAAAGAAAAAAGACTTCAGAGGAGCCTGGGTGGCTCAGTCGTTGAAGCGGTTAAGCGTCGAGCTTTAGATTTGGGTTCAGGGCTTGATCTCCCGGTTCGTGAGTTCGAGCCCGTTCGAGCCCGCTCGAGCCCGCATCGGGCTCCGCGCTGAGGCGCTCTCTCGCTCAATCGCTCTCGCTCAAAAATTAAATATATATATATATTTTTTTTAAAGTGAAGAAAAAAGATGAATTTTAAAAACCGGTAAAACAGGGAGTCATGGCTGGCTCAGAGGAGCGTGCAGCTCTTGATCTCAGGGTCCTAAGTTTGAGCCATATACCGGGTGTAGAGATTACTAAAAAAATAAACTTTAAAAACAATAAATTGTGGTAACATATATGTAAAGATAAAATGTACGATCTTAACTATTTTAAGTGTATAGTTCAGTAAAGTGCATTCATATTTTTTACAACGAATCTCCATAATGATTTTCGCCTTGCAAAACTGAAAGGATGCACGGTGAACCCTCTCTCTCCGCCGGACGCCCCCAGCCGCTGGCGATCTCCTTACTACTTTGTGCTCTGATGAATTTCACTACCGTACATGCCTCATATAAGTGGAGTTACACAGTATTTTTCTTTTTATGACTGGAGTATTTCACAGACATAATGTTCTCAGGGTTCGTGATATAGCATGCCTCAGAATTCCCTTCCTTTTCAGGGTTGAGTGATATTCCATTGTTTGTAAATACGGAATGTCGTTGGTCTATTCACTTCTTGATGGGCACTTGAGTGGCTTCTACCTTTTGGCTATTGTGAATAATGCTGTTGTGAACATGGGTGTGCAAATAGCAGTTGGAGTCACTGCTTTCAATTATTTGGAGTATATATCCAGAATTGCTGGATTATTCAGTAACCCTGTGTTTAATTTTTTGAACTGCTGCTGTGTTGTGTCCCATGTGGCTACACCATTTTACATTCCCAATAGCAGCACACAGGTGCACAAGGAGTCCAATTTCTTCAAATTCTTGCTAACACTTGTTTTAAAAAAAAAAAAGATTTTATTTTGAGGTAATCTCTATACCCAAAGTGGGGCTTGAACTCACAAGTCTGAGATCAAGAGTCACATGCTCCACTGACTGAGCCAGCCAGACACCCCTGTTTTTAATATTAGCCACCTCAGTGCCTGTGAAGTGGTATCTCACTGTGGTTTTGATTTGCATTTCCCTATTGATTAGTGATATTGAGCATCTTTTCCTGTGCATATTCAAGTCCTTCGCCCATTTTTATTTTTTATAAGACTAATTTATTATTTTTTTCCTGATTTCTTTATTTTGGTAAAATACTTGTAAAATATACTGTCTTTACCATTTTAGTGGCAACACGTACATTATGAGGATGCCACCACCACCACCATTCATTTTCAGAAATCTTTTCATATGGCATCTATTACCATTATACAATGATACCTCCTCCGCCCCCGCCGTCCCTGGTAACCACCATTCTGCTTCCTGTCTGTGATTTTGTCTTTTTGTGACTGGTTTATTTTACACAGCATACAGTCTTTTAATTGTTTGTAAGGATTTTTGGCTTTTTTATTGGTATATAATTGACATACAGTGTTATATTAGTTTCGGGTGTACAACATAATGATTCAACAACTTTATACATTACTCAGTGCTCTCACCATGATAAGTGTCGTCACCATCCATCACCATAGAACATTATTACAATATTATTGACGATATTCCCTATGTTGTATTTTCATTTTCATGACTTACTTATTTTACAACTAGAAGTTTGTACTTTTTTAACATTTATTAATTTTTGAGAGAGAGAGAGACAGTGTGATCAGGGGAGGGGCAGAGAGAGAGGGAGACACAGAATCTCCAGGCTTTGAGCTGTCAGCACAGAGCCCGATGCGGGGCTCGAACCCACGATCCGTGAGATCATGACCTGAGCCGAAGTCGGACGCTTAACTGGCTGAGCCACCCAGGCGCCCCAAGAAGTTTGTCCTTCTTAATCCCCTCTATTTCACCTGTTTCCTGACTCAATTCCACTCTGGGAACCATCAGTTTCTTCTCTGTATTAGAGTCTGTTTTGTTTTGTTTTTCTATCTCTGTTTTGTTTTTTAGATTCCACCTATAGGGGCCCCTGGGTGGCTCAGTGGGTCAAGCCTCTGACTCTTGATCTCAGTTCAGATCTTGATCTCAGGATCTTGAGTTCAAGCCCTGCGGTGGGTTCCACGCTAGGCATTAACCCAACTTAAAAAAAAAATAAGTTCCATGTATAAGTGAAATCATATGGTATTTGTCTTTCTCTGACTTATTTCACTTAGCATAATACCCTCTAGTTTCATCGTGTTATTGCTAATGGCAAGATCCCATTCACATGACTATTCCAGTGTGCGTGTGTGTGTGTGTGTGAGAGAGAGAGAGAGAGAGAGAGAGTTTTAAAAAAAAAAATTAATGTTTATTTTTCAGAGACAGAGACAGCACATGGGAGGGGCAGAGAGAAAGGGGGAGAGAGGATCCAAAGCAGGCTCTGCCCTGAGAGCAGAGAGCCCGATGCAAGGCTCAAACTCACAAACCATGAGATCATGACCTGAGCTGAAGTCGGATGTTTAACTGACTGAGCCACCCAGGTGCCCGTGTGTGTCATCTTTTTAAAAAATTTTTATTTGAGGGGTGCTTGTCTCAGTCAGCAGAGCATGTGACTCTTGATCTCGGGGTTGTGAGTTTAAACCCCATGTTGGGCATAGAGCTTACTTAAAAATAATAAAAAAAATAAATAGAATTGTGATAATTTGTTCATCAAAGATTTGTTTGCATTACTTTTTATTTTATTTTTTATTTAAAAATTTTTTAATGTTTATTTATTTTTGAGAGAGAGAGAGACAGAGTGTGAGCGGGGAGGAGGCAGAGAGAGAGAGAGGGAGAGACAGAATGTGAAGTGGGCTCCAGGCTTTGAGCTGTCTGTCAGCACAGAGCATGACACGGGGCTCAAACTCACAAACCATGAGATTATGACCTGAACCGAAATCGGATGCTTAACCAACTGAGCCACCCAGGCACCCCTAATTTTTTTGTTTAAATAGTGCATTAAAATTATTTATCTTGACTACCAAGTTGTTAATGCCACCTTCCATTTTGAGGGGAAACTATCTATATAGCAAGCCTGGGACTGGGAAAGACAGAAAAGTTTCTTTGGTGGTTGGGCTCATGAGGGGAGGGTACACATTTTAAAACAAGCATTAAAATGTATATCTGTACATTTCCTTTTATCCACAGCTCCAAATACTAAACATTTGTGTTTTTCTCCCCCCAGAAGGGAACTTGCAAGCTGCATGGACGTGACTGAAGCCAGAGTGCAGGTCAGTAAACTTGAATGGCCGGGCAGCCATTCTGAAATGGGCTCTAAGACGCGTACCACTCCCATTCCAGGTGTTCCCAAGTCCATGTGTTCTGGTTGTCTTCTGTAACGTGGACAAATAAGTCGACTTCAGGAGTCTTTGTGGGTGAAAAATGGGGTCTGTGAACTCCAGCTTATGGATATTTCCCATTACCAGAGGGAACACGATTTCTTCTTTTTTTTTAATGTTTATTTTTGAGAGAGAGAGAGAGACAGAGTGTGAGTGGGGCAGGGGCAGAGAGAGAAAGAGGAAGACACAGAATCTGAAGCAGGCTCCGAGCCGTCAGCACAGAGCCCGATGCAGGGCTCGAACTCACAAACCATGAGATCATGACCTGAGCCGAAGTCAGATGCTTATCCAACTGAGCCACCCAGGTGCCCCTATTTCTGAAAGGAAAAGAAAAAATGAATTGTTTCTCCTATTCCGTATATAAAATCAGATATATATTTTTTGCAAACATATAGATATGTATATATCTGCATACAACGAGTATATACACATATATGTGTATATTCTAACACAGATATCCTTTATTTTATTTTATTTTTAAATGTTTATTTGCTTTTGAGAGACAGACAGAGAGCACAAGCGGGAGAGGGACAGAGAGACAAAGATTCCAAAGTAGACTCCAGGCTCCAAGCTGCCAGCACAGAGCTGGATGTGGGGCCCGAACCCACTACCCAAAACACAGATATCCTTTAAAGAGTCTTTCTGTGTGGAGACATATTGGGGCTCAGGCTGACTGTGGGAGTATTCAAATTAAGGCACAGAGAAGCAGGTTATGAGAGGGTTCAGTTATACTAAGTTAAAGCCGCTCAAGCTCTTAGTTAGTGGGTGAATTATAAACATTGGGGTGGGGGCACCTGGGAGGCTCGGTCAGCTGAGCATTCGACTTTGGCTCAGGTCATGATCTCGCGGTTCGTAAGTTCGAGCCCTGCGTCGGGCTCTGTGTTGACAGCTCAGAGCCCAGAGCCTGGAGCCTGCTTCCGATTCTGTGTCTCTCTCTGTCTGCCCCTCCCCTGCTCGTGCTCTGTCTCTCTGTCTCTCTGTCTCTCTCTCTCTCAAAACTAAGCATTAAAAACAAAAAGATGGGGTGAGGGAGAAATGTATGCTCAGAACACGCTATATAAGTAAATAATGTCTGTTTGGTGAAGCTGAGACTAATGGTGGGGGGACAGCTTCAGAGTTCGAGTACCTGGTCCTCCTGCTGTTGTTTTTAAGGGTTTGGTAAGTCATTGTAGGGAGCGACAGCTCTAAGTTCTAATTTTCTGGAATATTTTCATGTATCAACCTGAAAACATTGCTGGAACAGTCATGTTACAGTGAAAATGGGGGAGTAGTTTGCAGGCTTTGAAAATTTGCCTAAAGTATGAAACAAGCAAAAAAAAAAAACCCCAATACTGAATTAATATTAATTGACCTAAGAAGGGTGAAAAGGTAGGAGCTACATGTTAGTCAAAATAGGCCTTCCAGAGGCGCCTGGGTGGCTCAGTCATTTAAGTGTCCGACTTTGGCTCAGGTCATGATCTCGCAGTTCGTGAGTTCGAGCCCCGCGTCAGGCTCTGTGCTGACAGCTCAGAGCCTGGAGCCTGCTTCAGATTCTGTGTCTCCCTTTCTCTCTGCCCCTCTCCTGCTCATGCTCTGTCTCTCTCTCAAAAATAAATAAACATTAAAAATAGGCCTTCCAGATGCTACACAAATTCTACAAATCTACTAAACATGTAAGCAAGTATTCTCTTGAGGATTTCTAACATTTAAGGATTTTTTTTCATGTTGGTGATGTTATTTTGAAGAGTTGAGTTTCATGGAATTTGGTTGGTTTGGGGTTGGGTGGCCCTTATTTTGGGATAGAGTCATGGTGTGTGATTTTAAATACTTTCATTCCCTAAGGCACCGTTGACTAATTTGTAGTTCATACGATAAAAAGGTGACCCCCCCAAAAAAAGAAAACCATTTAAGTTACAGCAAAGTGAAATTTGCCCCGAAAAGAAAGGAAAGGAAATCGGGATGGGGGAATTGGCTTCGCTGCAGAGTGCCTATGTGAGTGCATTGATGGGAAGGTGTTGCAGGGACACCTGGCTGGCTCAGTCGGAGGAGCATGTAACTCTTGATCCAAGGGTCATGGGTTCGAGACTCACGCTGGGTGTAGAGATTACTAAAGAATGTAAATAAACTTTAAATTTTTTTTTAAAAAAAGAGCAGTTGCAAATCTGGCAGTGGGAGTATCTGAAAAGCAGCCCAACAGAGCTGACCATTGAGTAGTGGGATCCCAGCACCGCAGACTGGGGCCCCGGGCCTGGCTCAGATTGGAAAGGTTGGGAGAAGACTGGGAGCTCTTTTTCAGGTTGACATTTGTAAAGCCAGTATTGAGAATACAGCCATATTGGGGCACCTGGGTGGCTCAGTCGATTTAGCCTCTGACTCTTGGTTTCAGCTCAGGTCACAATCTTAACCATTTGTGAGTCCGAGCCCCGCATCAGGCTCTGCAATGACAGCATGGGGCCTGCTTGGGATTCTCTTGCCCTCGTTCTCTACCCCTCCCCCACTT
>JAQQST010000431.1:0-18599 GCA_028646485.1 Cryptoprocta ferox
GCTTCCCACTAGGAGTTTGGGTGGGCCACTCGGCATATGGTCCCATATGGCAAGTGAGATTTTCCTGTGTCTGTTGGCCATGTGGATGTCATCCTTTTCTATGAGAACATCTTTTCACTTGCTTACCAAAGAGTGTTGTATTTCTCTCGTTCAGAAGAATAGTAAATGATCTGTCTACTAAAATTGGGCCTTTCCTGGGAAACCAAACCTACTCAATTCTTTGTTGATGTCAGTTAATAGGAAACCGCAAATATCATTTTGGAGTTATGATTGTAATTCATGAGAAATTACTGAATTTCTTGATAGAAGCAACAAATTAATATTTTGAACCTTCCCAGGAATAATTTCCTTCTTGATCTTATACATAAGACATGTATAGAAAAGCAAAACCAAGTAAAAGTCAAAGTACACTCATCAGTTTCCAGCCACGCTCAATTTTAATCCCAAATTATGTATTGATTTCAGAGAGAGAGAGAGGGACGGAGAGACCACGGGAAGGTGGCAGAGAGGGAAGGAGCAATAGAATCCAAGCAGGCTCCACACTGTCATACTGGATCCTTCTCTAGGGCTCCTACTCACAAACTTTGAGATGGTGAGCTGAGCCGAAATCAAGACCTGGACACTTCTGACTGAGCATCTTAGGTGCCCCTTGTTGTAAAATGTACGTGCTGAAAAAAGTAAATTTGGAACATGGAAAAAGGTGTCAAAAGTTTTGAGTCAGACATAGAATTTGATGTATACCAAGAGCTTTCCTGTAGGTACTTACGGTAGTGTTCATGTAGAGTATTTTCTATACCAGCATATGGTACTGATGTCTGCTGATGTGTGAGCTAATGTGTTTGAGATTTGCCAGGGAGTGTATTCCTAGTGTCCTCACGTGTCTACTAGCATGTGTATTTGTTTCTGCTTGTGTGTCTGCTCAGATGTGCACTACGTGTGCCAGGGAGTGTACAGCTCGTGCTCATGTGGAAACGTGTGGATACTCGGATGTATTCTTGTGTCTCCTGGTGGGAGTGCTAGTATGTGCATTCCTAGGCGTTCCGTGAGTGTACAGCACCTGGGAGTGTGTGCTCATGTATATCCCAGCATGTATCCTTGGCCTCCAGTAATGTGTGTGCTCATAGGCATACTCCTGCAAGGTACGATTTGGGAATAGCATGTGTACAAGCCTGTGCTCCTGTGTATGAGACTTGCTGATGTATGCTAGTATGGCTAGATTGTGTCCTCGAAGTGGTGTGTGTGCTTACTAGTGTGCACTTGTTCTAGCATATTTATTGGTGTGTACTAATGTGTAATAGATTTGCAAGGTTCTGTGCTGGATTATGTCCTAGGTGTGTGCTTGTATATGTGTAAGACTGAGTATAGATGTGTGCTATTGTTTACTAATGAGGAGTTGCATGGAGTGGACACACTATGGTGTGTATTCACATACATCCATTGTTGTTGTATTGTAGTGCGTCCTCATGTGCGTATCAGCTATCTACTTGTATCTGTGCTGTGTCGTGGTTTATGCGGAATTGTGATCTAGTGAGAAATCATGTGTGCTTGAGGTGCTAGTGTGGTCTAGTGTGTGTGCTCCATGTGTCCTAATATATAACTGCGTGGATACTACTGTGAACTAATGCGTACATTTGATCATGTGCTTGTGTGTCCTGGTAGACAAGGAGGATTGTATCACCAATCGCATCATGGCAGCATCCCTGGCAGGAAGGGCTGGATACACATGATGTCCTAGAAGAGGGGCCAATGAGAATCTGTCCAAGCCTGGGGTCCTCAGGCTGGCAATCGTGGTTGGGAGGGAGGACCGAATTTGAATCAGAACTGCCAGGGCCCTCCCGGCGAGGTGTGCACAGGCGAGGTGTGCTCAGGGAATGTGTTGGATGTCTGGATTTTGGTATCCCCGCTGATGCGAGCTGAATGTGGTTTTGGTAAGCATTTCATGACTTTGGACTCAGCTTCCTCCACCTCAGACTTGCCTGTTTTCATTGTTGGAAGATAGAATACATGTAATTTGCCATCTTTAGGTTGTTTTTTTTTTCGCCTCTGATGGACGTGTGGAGGGTAGCCTCTGGTCTCGTTCCATGTTGTTCGATATACCACTGACCTGTGACTTTTGATGGAGTCTTCTGGCATGTGTATGGATTCATCTTGGTGTTCCAATGAATGGTCACTCTACGTGATCATTTGGCTCCAGTACCAGGTGAGACGTGGCAGCTCACCATGAGCATACTAGAAATACACCCCAAATATTAACTTTTCCTCTTGGCGAACATTACCATGTTTTCCTTTACAACACGTTGTCCAGGCAATACTATCAGGAGGGCCAATGAGAAGGCCATCTGTGATTGGCCACCTAAAGTGCCTCATGATGGGCCATCTGAACACCAATCTGGTGCTCTGAAAGAGCCCTGATGATTGGCCAGAAATGGTGCTGACATCACAAAAAGCATTGTGATGAATGAGGGATATTGGTAAAGCCAGGCAGCAGCTCTGCCCACCCTGAAGAAAGACATGGCAATCCCACCACAGGTCTGTCTGCTGTTCATCACCTTCTCTGCCCTGTTCCCTGTGCCTGCTGATCCTGAGCCCCCTTCCCATTCCTGAGGCCCTTGGCCTTTTGCTCACACTCTGTACTCCAGTTTCATGTTTGCACTTGCATTGGTGCCCCACTGTGGTCCTGAAAGTCTGCCTACCAGCACCGGGGACCCCTGGACCCGCTTCCCACTAGGAGTTTGGGTGGGCCACTCACGCATATGGTCCATATGGCAAGTGAGATTTTCCTGTGTCTGATGGCCATGTGGATGTCATCCTTTTCTATGAGAACGTCTTTTCACTTGCTTACCAAAGAGTGTTGTATTTCTCTCGTTCAGAAGAATAGTAAATTATCTGTCTACCAAAGAATGGGCCTTTCCTCGGAAACCAAACCTACTCATTTCTTTGTTGATGTCAGTTAATAGCAAACCACAAATGTCATTTTGGAGATATGATTGTAATTCATGAGAAATTATTGAATTTCTTGGTAGAAGCAACAAGTTAATATTTTGTACCTTCCCATGAGTAATGTCCTTCTTACTCATAAGACATGTACAGAAAAGTAAAATCAAGTAATAGTCACAAAGTACACTCATCAGTTACCAGCTACGTTTAATAGTAATCCCAAATTATGTATTGATTTCAGAGCGAGAGAGAGGGACAGAGAGACCACGGGAAGATGGGAGAGAGGGAAGGAGCAAGAGAATCTAAGCAAGCTAAACACCTATACACTGTCCTACTGGATCCTTCTCTGGGGCTCATATTCACAAACTTTGAGATGGTGAGCTGAGCCGAAATCAATACCTGGACACTTGTGACTTACCATCCAAGGTACCCCTTATTGTACGTATTTTTTGGACTGACAAAAGGAAATTTGGAACTTAGAAAAACATGTCAAAAGTTTTGAGTCAGACATAGAATTTGATGTCTACCAAGGGCTTTCTTGTAGGTACTGACGGTAGTGTTCATGTAGAGTATTGTCTGTACCAGCATATGTACTGATGTCTGCTGATGTGTGAGCTAATGTGTTTGAGGTTTGCCAGGGTGTGTAGTACTAGTGTCCTCACTTGTATACTAGCATGTGTATTTATTTCTGCTAGTGTGTCTGCCAGGATGTGTACTACGTGTGCCAGGGAGTGTACAGCTCGTGGTCATGTGGAAACGTGTGGCTACTAGTATGTATTCTTGTGTCTCCTGGTGGGAGTGCTAGTATGTGCATTCCTAGGCATTCCATGAGTGTACAGCACCTGGGAGTGTGTGCTCACGTATATCCTAGCATGTGTACTTGGCCTCCAGTAATGTGTGTGCTCATAGTAATGCTCCTGCAAGCTAAAACTACTATTTGAGAGCTAGCATGTGTACAAGTCGGTGCTCCTGTGTCTGAGACTTGCTGATGTATGCTAGAATGGCTAGATTGTGTACTCGACGTGGTGTGTGTGCTTACTAGTGTGCATATTTATTGGTGTGTCCTAATGTGTAATATGTTTGCAAGTCTCTGTGGTGGAATGTGTCCTAGGTGTGTGATTGTATATGTGTAAGACTGAGTATAGATGTGTGCCATTGTGTACTAATGAGGAGTTGCATGGAGTGGACACAGTATGGTGTGTATTGACATACATCCGTTGTTGTTGTACTGTAGGGTGTCTTCATGTGCTTACTAGCTATGTACTTGTATCTGTGCTGGCATGAGTCTGGGTTATGCGGTATTGTGTTCTAGTGAGAAATCATGTGTGCTGGACATGCTAGTGTGGTCTAGTGTGTGTGCTCCGTGTGTCCTAACCTACACCTGCGTGGATACTAGTGTGAACTAATGCGTGCATGTGAGCATGTGCTTGTGTGCCCTGGTAGACAAGGAGGATTGTATCACCAATCGCATCATGGCAGCATCCCTGGCAGGAAGGGCTGGATACACATGATGTCCTAGAAGAGAGGCCAATGAGAATCTGTCCAAGCCTGGGGTCCTCAGACTGGCAATCGTGGTGGGGAGTGCGGAGAGAATTTGAATCAGGAGAACCGCCAGGGCCCTCCCGGCGAGGTGTGCACAGGCAAGGTGTGCTCAGGAGAGAGGTGAGCAGGCGAGTTGTGCACAGGAGAGGTGTGCTCAGGGAATGTGTTGGAAGTCTGGATTTTGGTATTCCCGCTGATGCATGCTGAATGTGGTTTTGGCAAGCATTTCATGACTTTTGACTCAGCTTCCTCCACCTCAGACTTACCTGTTCTTATTATAGGAAGATAGAATACATGTTATTTCCCATGTTTAGGTTGTTTTATTTATGCCTCTGATGGACGAGTGGAGGATACCTATGCTCTCGTTCCATGTTGTTCAATATGCCACTGCCATGTGACTTTTGATGGAGTCTCCTGGCACATGAATTGATTCATCTTGGTGTTCTAATGAATGGTCAATCTACGTGATCCATTTGTCTTTGTAGCAGGTTAGACATTGCGCTTCACCATGAGCATACTAGAAATACGTCCCAACTATTACTTTTTCCTCTTGAAGAACGTTACCATGTTTTCCTTTACAACATGTTGTCCAGGCAATACTATCAGGAGGGCCAATGAGAAGGCCATCTTTGATTGGTCAGCTAACGTGCCTCATTATGGGCCATCTGAACAGCAATTTGGTGCTCTGATAGAGCACTGTTGATTGGCCAGAAAGGGTGCTGACATCACAAGAAAGCGTTGTGATCAATTAGGGTTGTTGGAAAAGTCAGACAGCAGCTCAGCCCTCCCTGAAGAAAGACATGGCAATCCCACCACAGCTCTGTCTGCTATTCATCACCTTCTCTGCCCTGTTCCCTGCCATGCTGCTGGTGAGCCCCCTTCCCATTCCTCAGGCCCTCGGCCTCTTGTTCACACTCTGTACTCCACTTTCATGTTTGCTCTTGCATTTGTGCCCCATTGTGGTCCTGAGAGTCTTCCTACAATCACCGGGGATTCCTTTACCCACTTCCCAGTAGGAGTTTGGGTGGGCCACTCAGGCATATGTTCCCATAAAGCAAGTGAGTATCTCATGTGTGTGTTGGCCATCTGGATGTCATCCTTTTCTATGAGAACGTCTTTTCACTTCTTTACCAAAGAATGTTGTATTTCTCTCTTTTAGGAGAATAGTAAATTATCTGTCTACTAAAATTGGGCCTTTCCTGGGAAACCAAACCTACTCATTTCTTTGTTGATGTCAGTTAATAGCAAACCACAAATGTCATTTTGGAGTTATGATTGTAATTCATGGGAAATTACTTAATTTCTTGATAGAAGCAACAAATTAACATTTTGTACCTTCCCACAAATAATTTCCTTCCTGAACTTAATTTATAAGACATGGACCGTAAAGCAAAAATAAAGTAAAAGTCACAAAGTACACTCATCAGTTACCAACTACGTTTAGTTGTAATCCCAAATTAGGTATTGATTTCAGAGAGAGAGGGACAGAGAGACCACTGGAAGATGGGAGACAGGGAAGGAGCAAGCGAATCCAAGCAGGCTCCACACTGTCATACTGGATCCTTCTATGGGGCTCATACTCACAAAATTTGAGATCGTGAGTTGAGCAGAAATCAAGACCTGGACACTCTGACTGAGCACGCTAGGTGCCCCTCGTTGTATGTATTTTTTGGACTGAGTAATTTACATTTGGTATTTAGACATATTTCAAAAGTTTTGAGTCAGGCATAGAATTTGTCATGTACCAAGGGCTTTCATGTAGGTACTGATAGTAGTGATCATGTAGAGTATTGTCTATACCAGCAAAAGTACTTAGGTCTGCTGATGTGTGAGCTAATGTGTTCGCGGTGTGCCGGGGGGTATATTACTAGTGTCCTCACGTGTCTACTAGCATGTGTATTTGTTTCTGCTAGTGTGTCTGCTAGGTTGTGTGCTACGTGTGCCAGGGAGTGTACAGCTAATGTTCATGTATAAATGTGTGTATACTCGTGTGTATTCTTGTGTCTCCTAGTGGAAGTGCTAGTTTGTGCATTACTAGGCGTTCAGTGAGTGTACAATAATGCGAGTGTGTTCTCACCTATATCCTAGCATGTTTACTTGCATCCAATAATGTGTGTGCTCATAGTGATATTTTTGCAAACTACTATTTGGGAGCTAACATGTGTACAAGTGTGTGCTAGTATGTATCATGTTTGCTAATGTATGCTAGTATGGCTAGATTTGTGTACTAGAAGAGGTCTGTGTGCTTACTAGTGTGCATTAGTTCTAGCATATTGATTTGTGTGTGCTGGTGTGTAATAGGTTTGTAACTCTGTGTGCTAGCATGTGTACTAGTTGTGTGCTTGTGTTTGTGTAAGACTGATTATAGCTTGTGTGCTATTGTGTAATATTCAGGAGTTGTATGGTGCGGACACACTATGATGTGTAACGACATCCATCCGCTGGTGTTGTAGTATAGTGCATACTAAAGTGTTTATTAGCTATGTACTTGTATCTGTGCTGGTATGAGTCATGGCTTGTGCAATCTGATATGTATGAGGGAATCTTTCACTTAATAGGCTGTTACCCAAGAGCTTCTGTAAGTTGGTTTGCAAACTTGCAGAATCATTTAATAGAATAGACAGGAGTTTTGATATTTAAGGTGCACATAATAAAATAGAGCTGACCCTGTGGTTTTTGAAATAGAGAAATTTGCTGTGGTTTTTAAAAATGATTTACACAGAAAACATTTTTCTTCATTTTCATTTGTTCACTTAACATATAACTATTATTGTCTTTTAGCGACAGTTATTCTGATGTCATAGAATACAAACATTCCAAAAACACAGCCTCTACACTCCAGGAGTTTGCTATTGCCACTGTCATTTTTATTATTTACTCTAGTTAGTGCTTACTATGTGCCAGAGTCTTGTAGAGCTTATAATTATCATGGTTATTTTTCTAATTGGCATTTGTTCGAGTTACCTTAAGTTCATGGTGAGGAATTAGAGTTTTCAAAGACTGGGTAGGATCTAAGGTAAGTATGCAGAGTGAGAGGTAAGGTTGCCAGGTAAAGAGGCAGAATGATGATGTTTGGCAGGAGGAACATCTATCACTATTCCGTGTTTGGTCGAGTAAACAACAGAGCAAAGGTAAGGTGTACGAGTGAACTTTGCAGGATTCATGCGCAGTTCAGTTTTGCTGGTACAAAAAGTGTGCGATGGGAATGGTTGGGAATGAGGTGAATACTTAGCTAAGACAAGCTTATGAAGGTTTTTCAGTGCCGTAGAAAGGAGTAGATCTTACCCTGTAGACCATGGGAAACTTATCAGGTAGAATGCTTTTAGTGGCAAATAATAGGTGACTTACAACAATGACTGAAACAGTAGGAACCCGAATTTTTTGGAAGCTTCGGTGATGTCATCAGGATTCCAGTTGTCTCTTGTTCAGTTTTGGAGTTGGTGGTATTTTTATTTCTCCTTTCCTGGTCAGCTCCTGAGCAGCAGCTCCAGGCATCATTATTCTCACAGGACAATGTCCAATGGCTGGAAGGACTGTTTATCCTTATGTGTTTCTTTTACCTAGGAAGAAGCTTGCAGTAGACTCCCTCAAACATTTTACAGACTAGTTTACATCACATGCTCATTCCTGAACTAGTCACTGGTAAATCAGGTATGGTGATTAGCTTAGGATAATGCTTTTTCTTTCTGAAGCTTTTTCTTTCTGAAGCTGGGGTGAGGCCACCTTCTTTGTGTACTGGGACAATGATTATCCAAATACTCTTGTGATTCTCTAGCAAGAATGAACAGTATGAAATGGCTCTTTGGGAGGGAGCCAGCAGTATTTGATGCAGGGGTTTTGGAGAGTTTGAAGCAGATGAGTAATAAGATTAGATTTGAATTAGAACACTCTGGTTATGACATAAAATAGGGATCCACCAAGCTTTTTTCCTAAATGGCCAGTGACTATTTTAGGCGATGTGGTCTCTCCGCTTGGCCATTGTAGTATGAAAGCAGCCATAGCAGTATGTCAGTGAAGACATGTGACCGAGCTGCCATGAAACTTTATTTTCAGAACCAGCTGGCAGGTTGGATTTGGCCTGTGGCTGTACTTTGCTGCACCCTCACATAGAGGATAGAATGAAGGAAGCCACATAAAGAGAGGGGGAGGCAAAGGAAGCTCTTGTTTTCTTAGCCTAGTATTAGTCCATTATGAAATTTTCACCAGTCAATACTGAAAAAGTCAGGAGGCTCAATTTATTGAAGTAGAAAAACTTTTTCTACTGGACTGTAGGTCTTACTCATTTGTTTTGCTTAAAAATTTTTTTAATTCTATTTTTTATTACAATTGTATACATTTATTTCCTTTTGAGAGACAGAGAAAGACAGAGCACAAGTGGGGGAGGGGCAGAGAGAAGGAGACACAGAATCTGAAGCAGGCCTCAGTTTCTGAGGTGTCAGCACAGAGCCTGACGCGGGGCTCACACTCACAAACTGTGAGATCACGACCTGAGCCAAAGTCGGACTCTCAACCAACTGAGCCACCCAGGCGCCCCACTTAAAATTATTTTATTCATTTAAGAAATAACAATAATAATTGGTGGCTTTTTCCCCCGCTATTTTTACCCCTGCGAAAGTCCTTAGTTAAGTGCTCATGTTTGCCTAGGGCAGCGGCGGGGGAAATATACAGCAGAGACTGAAATGGTATAGTTAATATGATTTTGTGATTCTAGAATATAAGAAGTTAGGGAGGAGAGAGAGATCGAAGAAGATTCATCGGTTTCCACGTTGTGCACTGGCTTTTCAATTGGACATAAAGAATGAGTAGGACTTTATCAGATGAACAGAGGAGAGCAGCGGGAATAGGGAAGACCAGTATTTTTCTGAATATGTTGAATTTGATAGAATATCCTTGTAGGATATTCTCAGTCATGGGATAACTGAACAGTTGGTTTTTCCAGCTTCAGATAGACCTTCAAGGTGGGACATGCAGATTTGAAATAATCTGATTAAATTTTTTAAGCAAAGTATTGGATTGGATCAAGATTTAGCTTGTCTTTGATGGAGAACATGTAGAGTGAGAAGAAGGCCAGTGAACAAACCCTGGGAATACCAATATAGAAGGGATGGATTGAAGAATAGCAGTTAGTAAAGAAGACGGACGAGTGGCTAGGGACAAAGTAGGAAAGGAATTAGAGGACGTGATGTTGAAAAAATCTAAAAAAATTCAAGGAGGAGTATTGTATCCAATTAGTGAAAAGCAATTTGGATTAAACTTTTCAAAGCTTTTTGGTGGTAACCTTTCAAAGGAGCAAGTTTTGAGTTGTAAGGTCTGTTTTTGATGTGATTGGTATTTACTGTGTCCATATATGGAAAAATAACATATCAATCATTGTCCTATCTACCTTTTTTGTAAATGCAGCACCTACCCACACAGGGTCAAGGGAAAATGGTCTGGCCTGGTGAGTATTCTTGCCCAGCACTTTTCCATAATTGTCTAAACCCAGGAGTCAAGTGTGAGGAAAAGTGTTGTCATTCTTACCTGATTCTTATGGGAGTACCTGAGGTTTTCCTCAAGTCCTGGATAAACTAAAACAAAAAACTGGCAGCAAGAGCAGGAGGCTACTGTCAGGTCGTGTCTCTGGAATGGAATCATAATACTGCTGTATTTTAATAGTTTTACGTTTTGATCAGAAATAGTTTATAGAGCAGCAGTTTGGAGAAAATGACCACTTTAAAATATTTTATTGTAGACAACTAATATAATAAGAAGGAGAAAATGTAAGGTGATAAGCTGATTATATGGTTCTCAGTTGTTTGGAAATTCTAGTGATGTCAGTAAAAATGTCAATACGTGATTATTTTTGTTTGTGTGGGTTTTGTTATTTTTGAATATCTGGCTATATTTTGTTAGTGCTGTCTCTCTTTTCTTCTCTTTTCTCTTCTTTTCTTTTTTCATTTGCCTTCATCTGATCTCTCTCTGATTACCCTCCCTTCCTGAATTTCATCCCTAAAGAAAGCCTAAGGAAAATGGTCTTGGAATCTACTGCTGTTAGAATACTTTTCCACCATATGATGTGTCACATATATGCATATTTCCTTCTAAGATAATGGGCTACTGAATCTAAAGTATGACCTCGTATTTTGTTAGTTTCTTATACTAAACTTCTTTTTACCTTTACCACAGTGACAGTGGTCGTGATGGTGGTCTGTCATCATTGAAAGCATTTTTTTGAATTCACTTTATCTGGCATAGTTTTAATGTGACATGCTTTTATATTTTTTTCAGAAGTTCTTAAACTCTGGCTTACCAAGAATATATGGCCAATTAGAATAACAAGTTTTTAACTATTTATATGTAAGATAACTCACTTTGCTCCCCCCCCCCTCGCAAATGAGTCCTATTGATTCATCTAAAATCTACCATTTTCAGGGTGGAGTGGAAAATTCATCTGACATTTTGGATGCAAGTTTTTCGAATTTTTTTATTATTTTGTCAATAACTGCTTTAGTGAGTGAACTATAATTTTTTATTTTATAAGAAATTGAGAAAAAGAAACCAAGAACTAAAATCAGTAGTATATTGTTATAGTAGGTATGACAGTTTTATTTTTCTCTATAATTATCCCTGTTACTTTATTGATTCATTGCCACTGGAAAAATGAATTAAGCGCTATTTAGCTGTGGGAAATTAACTGCTTTTTTATACTGTACAGCATATTGGCAATCATCAAGGTTCTCTTTTTTCTGATTAAAGTAAGATTGTTGCTTGTTTCGTGTTTTCTGACATCATTATTTCATCTTTTCCATTTATACCTTTCTTCAAATGGGTATATAGGAATATAGGAATTTTCAAGGCAAACACCAAGAAAAACAGATTCAGGGAAAGGAATTCTATGAAATAACATCTGACTGATGTGATAAAACATCAACCCAAATAATAAAAATTTCATAGAATGCAGTTGCATTAGAGGCACCCCAATGACACCCAGATTTGATTATTCACTAGAAGAACTCACACGACTCGGCGTCTAGTGGTACACGTGCCGGTGGTTTATTATGGTGAAAGGATACAAAGGCAAATCAGCACAGAGAAAAGGTGCATGGAGTGAAGTCCAGAGGAGACCAAGAGCACACGTGCAGGAATCCATTCTCTGTGGAGTTAACCAGGATGCACTTAATTCCTCCAGCATCAGAGGATGACAGCCCACGTGAAATGTTGTCTGCCAGTGCAAGTCTTATGGATACTCTGTGCCCGAGGTTTTCATTACATGCAAAGCACATAGGCATCTTCTCCTTAGCATGTACCAGAATCCCAGATTTCCCGAAGGACATCCGGTCGAGGGCATGAGTCACATTGTTTGTACCAGCATTTAGGCACAGTGAGCCACTCGTAACCAGCTAGGGAATGGTGGGAGCCCTCCTTAAATCCAAGTTCCCAGGTGAAAACCCAGGGCCAGCCATTCACGTAGGATGTTCTAAGGGTGGCAATCCTTGGCCTGCTGTATGAAGTCTTTTCTGCACAGGAATTATATAGCCCTGACGTAACTTGTGGTGGTGTCTTAAAACTGTATTTTCATAGCAAAAAATCTGATGGTATAACATGGTACTGATTTCAGTGGCATCATCCATAATAGGTAGAAATTTATACAAAAACTACTAGGGCACTGTTAGGTAATTTTAACCTTATGTGTTTCAACTTTCATTATGATCCATAGATTCAAGAACCGTAATTATTTTTGATTTAAAGGTAGAATTATAACTCTTAATTATATAGATAACCCAGGTGTGATTCATATTGTGCTGAATCCCTGTTTATACTTCTAAGATATTTGATCATATTCATCCATTATTTTCTCACCTACGTGTACAATTAAAATTATTTTCTTTATGTATTTCATAGACTTTAATTTGGTAGATAATACCCATATTCTGTTACTTTGATCTTTTCAAGGTGTCTGCATCTTGCTTTAATGTCCAGTAATAATAGTTTCGGTGGACTTTTTATTTACACTTACTTCGCCTTATTTTGTAGAGCAGTTTCAGGTGCACAGCAAAATATAACAGAAAGTACAGAGAGTCTCCATATGACATACCATGATCCTGGACACGCATAATCTCTTACTGTCAACATCCTGCACCACAGTGGTACATTTTGAATAGTATTTTTTTAAGTTTATTTATTTTGAGCGAGAGGATATGCATGCTTGCGAGCAGGAAAGCAACAGTGGGGGGGGGGAAAGAATCCTGTGCTGTCAGCGCAGAGCCTGATGCAGGACTTGATCCCATGAACTGTGAGATCATGACCTGAGCTGGGATCAAGGGTTGGACGCTTAACCAGCTGAGCCACCCAGGCACCCTGAGGGCGGTACGTTTGTTTATTTACACTAACTCATCATTTTCACGCAAAGTCTCTAATTTCCATTAGTCTTCAGTCTTGGTGTTATACATTCTATGAGTTTTCAAAAGTGTATAAAGATGGGAATCCACCATTGTGGTGTCATGTGAAATAGTTTCAATGTCTTAAAATCCTCTGTGCTCTGCCGGTTCATCCTTCCCTTTGTCCCAACCCTTAACTCCACGGTCTTGCTTTTTCCAGAGTGTCATATAGTTAGACTCAGACAGTGGATATCTTTTTGAATGTTTAAAGATTAAAATTCCAAGGTGATTGAATGTAGTCATTCAAGATCTTCTTTGCCCTTTGTTTTGTTTTGTTCCTCACTATAGGATCTGATGACATCTGCCTTCCATGAAAAGGCATGATTTCTATAGATGTTTGTCACATAATGGTGAGGGTTGAGAAAAATGGCATCATGTACTACTACTACTAGCACTAACACTGGGTCCGTCCTCCTCTATGAGGTGGGTGTAGATAAATTCTCTGGCAATGAAAGGAGACCGTCTCAAGGGAATATAACATTGTAAAACTAGAATCACAAATCTTTCATACTTACCTTGCAGTTGGGAATAAGGCCAGAGAGAGTCTGTTTGTAATGTTTGGGCCATGCTGCAAAGTACAATAGCTATAGGCCAAACTTAGTGAGGGCATGTTTCATCCTAAGCTGAACAGTGCCTGCGGAAGAGCTGGGGAAGTTCTGCTGTGTTACAGCAAAATAAGTATACTCCCTTTTAACTCCTCCTAATAGTGGATGTCCAGAAAAATCAGGCTGTTTTAGTTTGACATTGTCAGTTTATGATAATTATTCTGTGAATGATACCATTTTCCTCCAGTGTCATAGAATCAGTTATGGTCATGGTAAACATCAGTTCATAGGTATCAAATTCTGATAAAAACCATTCTTGCTGTTGGTAAATATAGAGGAGAAAGTAGGATTTCTTAGCGTATGAAGCCTATTTTACATATAATTAACACTAACTCTAGTGTGGTTTCGAGGTTTGGTCCTAAAGGAATTCTTTTTAACAAATCATGGGTCTTAGACTTTTAATTTCCTATATTTTACTATTATTGATTGAAATTGTATTTTTCTTTTTTCTTTAATAGCAGATGAGTGTTCTGAGGTAGACTCCTTAAAAAGCAGGCAGGATTTAATGGACTTTTATTTATTTTTTTTAATTTATGGTTTATTGTCAAGTTGGTTTCTATATAACACCCCGTGCTCTTCCCCACAAGTGTCCTCCACTATGATCATCACCCCCCTTCCCCTTTCCCCCTCCCCCTTCTGCCCTCAGTTTGTTATCAGTATTCAAGAGTCTCTCGTGCTTTGTCTCCCTCCATCTCCCTAACCCTTTTTCCCCCCTTCCCCTCCCCATGGTCCTCTGTTCGTTTTCTCCTGTTAGATCTATGAGTGAAAACACATGGTATCTGTCCTTCTCTGACTGACTTATTTCGCTTAGCCTGACACCCTCGAGGTCCCTCCACTTTGCTACGAATGGCCAGATTTCATTCTTTCTCATGGCCATGTAGTATTCCATTGTATAGATAAACCACATCTTCTTGATCCATTCATCCGTTGATGGACATTTAGGCTCTTTCCATGATTTGGCTATTGTGGAAAGTGCCGCTACGAACATTGTGGTACATGTGGCCCTATGCATCAGCATTTCTGTATCCCTTGGGTAAATCCCCATAAGTGCTTTTGCTGGGTCATAGGGGAGTTCTATTAATAGTTTTTTGAGGAAACTCCACACTGTTTTCCAGAGCAGCTGTATCAGTTTACATTCCCACCAACAGTGTAGGAGGGTGCCTGTTTCTCCACATCCTCGCCAGCATCTATAGACTCTTGAGTTGTTCATTTTAGACACTCGGACTGGCATGAGGTGGTATCTCAGTGTGGTTTTGATTTGTATTTCCCTGATAATGAGTGATGCTGAGCATCGTTTCATGTGTCCGTTGGCCATCTTGATGTCCTCTTTGGAGAAGTCTGTTCATGTCCTCTGCCCATTTCTTCACTGGATTATTCGTTTTTCAGGTGTGGAGTTTGGTGACTTCCTTGTAGTTGTTGGATACTAGACATTTATCTGATATGTCATTTGCAAGTATCTTTTCCCATTCCATCGGTTTCCTATTATATTTTGTGTGTTTCCTTTGCAGTGCAGAAGACTTTTATCTTGATGAGGTCCCAATAGTTTATTTTGGTTCTTGATTCCCTTGCCTTTGGGGATGTGTCCAGGGGGATATTGCTGCTGTTGAGATCAAAGACGTTGTTTCCTGCTTTCTCCTCTAGGGTTTTGATGGTTTCCTGTCTCACATTTAGGTCCTTCATCCATTATCAGTTTATTTTTCTGTATGGAGTAAGAGAGTGGCCTAGTTTCATTCTTCTGCATGTTGCTGTCCAGTTCCCCACCACCACCTGCTAAAGAGGCTATCTTTTTTCCATTGGATACTCTTTCGTCTTTTGTCAAAGATTAATTGGCCTTACATTTGTGGGTCCAGTTCTGGGCTCTCTAATCTATTCCATTGGTCTATGTGTCTGTTTATGTGCCAGTACCATACTGTCTTGGTGATGACGGCTTTGTAGTAGAGTCTAAAGTCTGGGATTGTGATGCCTCCCGTTTTGGTTTTCTTCTTCATTACTACTTTGGCTATTCTGGTTTTTTTGTGGTTCCATATGAATTTTAGGATAGTTTGTTCTAGCTTTGAGAAGGATGCTGGTGCAATTTTAATTTGTATTGCATTGAATGTGTAGATCGCTTTGGGTAATACTGACGATGTTTTTCTTCCAATCAATGAGCATGGAATGCTTTTCCATTTCTTTGTGTCTTCTTCAATTTCTTTCATAAGTTTTCTACAGTTTTCATCATACAGGTCTTTTAAATCTTTGGTTTGGTTTATTCCTAGGTATTTTATGGTTTTTTGTGCAATTGTGAATGGGATTACTTTCTTCATTTCTCTTTCTGTTGCTTCATTATTGGTGTATAAAAAGGCAACCGATTTCTGTACGTTGATTTTATACCCTGCGACTTTGCTGAATTGATGTATCTGTTCTAGTAGGCTTCTGGTGGAGTCTGTCCAGTTTTCCATGTAGAGTATCATGTCATCTGCGAAAAGTGAAAGTTTGACTTCATCTTTGCCAATTCTGATGCCTTTTATTTCCTTTTATTGTCTGATTGCTGATGCTAGGACTTCCAGCACTATGTGCAACAACAGTGGTGAGAGTGGACATCCCTGTCGTGTTCCTGATCTCAGGGGGAAAGCTCTCAGTGTTTCCCCATTGAGGATGATATTAGCTGTGGGCTTTTCATAAATGGCTTTTATAATGTTTAAGTAAGTCCCTTCTATCCCGACTTTCTCTGGGGTTTTTATTAAGAAAGGATGCTGTGTTTCGTCAAATGCTTTTTCTGCCTCTATCGACAGGATCATATGATTTTTATGGACTTTTAAAAATTATTGTGTTGGGGCGCCTGGGTGGCTCAGGTGATTGTGTCTGACTCTTCATTTCAGCGCAGGTTTGTGAGTTTAGGCCCCACCTTGGGATTTGCACTGTCAGCCTGAGTGGGATATTCTCTCTCTCTCTCTCTCTCTCTCTGTCTCACCAGCTAGCATGTGTGTGTGTGCGTGCACTCTCAAAATCTAAATAAATAAATGAGTAGATGAATAAACAAACAAACAAAGAATTATGTGTTACATAAGGGAATGCAGAGAAAAGAAGCATTGGTTGAGTGTTCTACCCCGGCCTAGACACTAGATCATATACTTCACATTTGTTACATTATATAGTCATCATATAGCTTTGCCAAGTAGCTGTATTATGATAGCCTACTTTTTATTAATTAGGCAACTGTGGTTCAGAGCGGTTGATGACTCGACCCATGATTCCATAGTTAATGAGTCGTTGACCCGTGGTTTGACTGTCAGCCTGTGTAGCTTCCACATCCACTCTCTTGTTTCTCAGTAGCACTGGGATTGTAGCTACAGATCCTAGGATCCTAGTCAGATCAACTCAGAATGTTCACTTTAGTTATGTATTGACTCTAATTTAGAGTTTTCTTAAGAAAGCAGGTTAGTCCAAGCATTTGTCCAAATATATTTGACAACTAGCGGTAACTCGAAGTAATTAGTGCAGTGGTAACTAGTCTCTTGTTTTTACCATCAAAGATTTTAGGGTGGATCTCAGTTAGCTATGGCCACGGTGTCACAGCTTTTATATAAGCAAGACCTAATGAGGCACGTTCTTAGATGTAGTGATATCTCCTCTTCTGGAGATGAATGAGTTTTATGTTAGTGAAGGATATCTAGGTATAGACCATGGTAAGTTAATTATATTTGGCATCTATTTAGAGGATATTTCTATATGATTCTCTGCTTCCTGACATCCCAGTCTGGTTTTCCCTTTGGGCTAGTACCCTTGCCTAGTTCCATGAAGCTTTTGCTTTTTTTGCAGACTTTTTCCCCATGGATTTTCTATACTATTTTTCATTTTTTATTTTTGTTTTTCTACTTTCTTTTCTGCTTTTCCTGGTATCTTTTTTATTCCATTATTTTTTCCACTTCTGCCACCTAAGTACTGGCCAGTTTCCTGTAGGCAAAATCAAAAGCACCCAAGGATCTCCAGATTTAAGGAATCTTGGAGATTAATTAATCAAAATGCCCTCTGGTACTTCAACCGAGATTTAATGTCCTTGCCAGATGGTTGTTTAAATGGAGAATTTGAAACTCCAGAGAGATTAAAGGGACTTACTTGGATATGATAAGGGATAGAAATCAGATTTAAATTCAGGTTTCTTTCTTCTTTTTCATTATGAAGGTGATTGTGTTACTAATAGAAAGCTGGGGAGTAGGTCTAGTGAACACAGGGAAAGAGGGCAAGAATCGAATTAGCAGAGGAGACCCGGTTACAAGAAGAACACCACTGAGCTGGATAGGAATAAGAGTTTTAGAGAAGATGTCAGAATATTGGGATTTATGACAAGTTAGATAAAGATGAAGTACAGGAATTTAGGACCCAGGACACTGGAAGGTGTTTAGAAAGGCATATTGAAATAGAGTTCAAGAGGGTCCTGAACAGGTGTCTGCTGTTTTGTTTGTTGGTTTAATTGAAGGTACTAGCATACTTCCAATTTTTTGTTGAAAGATTTTATTTTATATTATTTTTCCGTTGGATGTTGCCTTTATTTCATCAGTTTCCCCAAATAAGACGGATTTGTATTTTATAAACAAAAACTAACTACAAGATGACTCTTGAACAACACAGGATTAGGGGTGCTGACCGCCCATGTAGTTGAAAATTCAAGATTTTCTTTTGAATCTCCCCCAAAACCTAATTAAGAACCCACTGTTGAGTAGAAGCCTTTCCAAGAGATTTCAAAATCATTTGAGCTACTAGAGGTTTCTGCCCGGCACAGGTGCCTCGGGCCTCTTTGACAGTTAGGCCTCTGTGCGCATGTGCAGTGGTCAGGCCTCTGTCGCGCGCATGCGCGGTTGTGTTTGGCGGGGTTGCTTGGTTACGTTTGTTGCCGGCTGAATCACTGCCTCACCATAGCGATCCTGTGGCGCGGCAGGTTTGGCTTAAGCGAAAAGCTGAGTGAGAGGTGAAGTCCTGTAAATCCCGTAGCCTGAGTGATGAAGAAGATTTTCTGTTTTCGGGCTAAGAAGCGCGAGTCGCCCCGGGGCTCCGCGTGTAGCTCCGGGAAGAATGGCAAAGACGTCGGCGCAGAGAGTAGCACCGTCCACAGCTCCCAGCC
>JAQQST010000431.1:18699-30235 GCA_028646485.1 Cryptoprocta ferox
TCCTCAGAATTCCCGGACTGGACCTCTTTGCTGTCGAGTTTGACGGGATTTGACCACATTTCCGTAGTCACAGACCCGAAATTAAGTATATACAGCGTTTTATTTTTGACGGTCGCGTGTTGACACCGTAGCGTTACGGTAGAGTGCGTAATGGGAAACCTGATTCCCGTAACGGACTTCTGCGCTGGGGATTCTTTGGGTAAAATCCAGTATCCAGTGTATGCCCGTGGACGCTTATGTATGCGTGTTCCTTCCTGAGGGCCCTTGGAAGAAAACTTTGACCTGGAAGATGGCTGTGTCCCTGAAAGGAAGACTCATTTTTCTCAAAATGTGTACCCTTCCTGTATTTACCAGTTTTACATAAAGCAGATGAAAGCGTCATGGGTGTAAGAATTTTGAGCTACACATGCCGTCTCTTATTGTGACCTAAGTAAGAAAATTTTTGGAATCACCGTATTGTACATCTGAAACTAATATAACTGTATGTTAACTAACTGGAATAAAAATAGGAACTTAAGGGTTTTTTTTAATATACTAGGCAGATTTCCCTTCCAGATATCAACATGTACCTTACATTTCCACAAATTATTCGTTTACTGTCAGCTGAAAAGACAAAGGACTGGCGCAGACTAGAAAATGACAGACACCCAGATATATGTAAGCCTTTAGGATTCGATACTGGTGACATTTCGTATTAGTAGGAAAAGGTGAATTATTCATAAGTAGTGGAGAAACATCCGCTATTTGGAGAAAACTTGTTAGAATTTTCTCTCCCAAAAGTAAGTTCCAGGTGGAATGTAAATTAAAACCTTTGAAGACGCAAAATAAGAAAAGTACTTGAAAACCCCCACAAATGCCTATTTACCCATCCTAAGAACGACGTTCAAAGTAAGAATTCTTGGGGGTGCCTGGGTGGCTGAGTTCGTCGAGCATCTGACTCTAGATTTTGGCTCAGGTCGTGATCTCACAGGCTCATGGGTTCGAGCCCCACGTCGGGCTCTGTGCCGTCAGTGTGGAGCCTGCTTGGGATTCTCTTTCGCCCTCTCTTTCTCTCTCAAAATGAATAAATAAAAGCAAGAATTCTGGAGGTTGATTTAGCAACATACAAACCAAAAGCCCCTATCAGAAAATAATAGTAATAAGATAAAAGACAATATTTACAGTGTATTTGGATCAGACCAAAAAATATATCATCTTTTTACAGGGAAGTCTTTGAAATCAGAACAAAACAAAACAAAAAACCCTCTAATTTGATATTGCGCAAAGTACTTCTTTGCATATTTATAAGAGACCAGTGGACATAGGAAAATATAGTGTCCCTGGTGAAAAAGAAATTTCAGTTAAAAAGGGAAACAAATTGTCCATCTACCGTTTTCCATCTACAACTTTTGTGGAAACAAGGAGTGATGGTACTTATACTGCCGCTTAAAGTTGAAGTTGTTCTTGACTCTCCAGTAGACAATTCGGTGTAAGTACCACATTTAAAAGATATGTATTCCTTTTACCCATCAATTTTATTTATCCTAAAATATCTTTAGGAAATAATAGTGATAAATAACCTACAATTTGCTCTTCTCAGCACTACTTACAATAGCAGTGTATTAAGAACTCCTACAATGGCTTGTATAAGTAAGTGGCAGTATATCCGTAAGATGGAATGATCCGTGATCACTGACGGTGGCGTAGATAATAGATCAACACAGAGATGCCGAGCTGTGCTTTAGTTGATCATTAAGTGAGGGAAAAAATCAGTTTGATTCTATGTATACACAAGCAGACTATGCTTTTATGTTGGCCAAAAAATGTAAAAATGCACAAAATGATTAAATTAGTTATTTTCTGAGCATTTGTGTTTAAGTGTATTTTTCTTTTCTTAAAAAAATCTGTGATTTCTACAGGAAAAGGTGTATAAAAGTCCTATTAAATGTTTATCATCAATAAAAAATGTTTATTATCATTGAAGCACTCCTGGAGAAAAGCAGGAATATGAATCTTCTACACATAAAAATATTTTCTGTTAAAAATATTTTTGGAAGAGTATTAAGAAAAATAAATTAATTACAAATTTTTTTGAAGATTGTTATATTCTGACAGCTCTTCACCTCTTCAGAAGGGAGTATTTTTATTTGTACTGGTAGATGCTATTATGCGTATAGTAAACATATACATAGGTTTTCTATTATACGTAGCTTTATTACTTATAATAGGTGATTTATATTAATCATGGAAATAAAATATTGGTTGTGTCCTTATGGAAAAATAAATAGCAAATATAAATGATTCTTGCTATTTCAGAAGTATTGCTTTACTTTATATAAGTTTTCTTTAAAAATACTGAACTCTCCAACTGTATTTATCCACTCGGATTGAGAGAGTAAATAAACGGATTATTTATTTATCAAATAGAAGCTGCACACGTGTTATATAGCAGACATACTCTACTCAAGATCCTTTGGTTCTCAAAGACTTCATGTTGCGCGGTATGAGCAAGATGAAAAATTTTATTTATTTATTTTCTAAAGATTTTATTTTTATTTTTTAAATTTACTTATTTATTTTTTGAGAGGGGAGGGATGCGAGGAGGGGGTTGGAGGGGCAGAGGGAGGGTGCCCAAGCAGGCCCTGTGCTGAAAGCAGGACCTTTTCAAATAGACTTTTCAAATAGTCCAGACAGGGGCCTTGTTCCAGTGAATGAAGATCATGACCTGAGCCAGAATCAAGAGCTGGACGCTTTACGGACTGAGCCACCCAGGCTCCCCAGATTTGATTTTATTTATTTGATGTTTAAATGTTTATTTATTGTTGAGAGAGAAAGCATAATCCAGGGGACTGGGGTGGGGGACGGGAGAGGAGGGACAGAGGATCCAAAGCAGGCTCTGCACCAGATTTTAGTTGCAGGTGATCTCTGTACCCAACTTGGAGCTCAAATTTGTAACTCTGAGATCAAGGTCATATGCTCTACTGACTGAGCCAGCAAGGCACCCTTGAGTTGAGAAATTTTAATTTTTTTAATGTTGATTTATTTTTGAGAGAGAGACAGAGAAGACAGAGAGTGAACAGTGGGGGTGGGGGGGAAGCAGAGGGAGAGGAAGACACAGAATCAGAAGCAGGCTCCAGGCCCCGAGCTGCCAGCACAGCCCAAGGCAGGGCTGGAACTCACAAATGGCGAGATCATGACCCGAGCTGAAGTCATTGCTCAACTGACTGAGCCACCCAGGTGCCCCAGATGAGAAATTTTAAATTGAAGTATTAGGTCTGAAACTCGACTGAAGTTTTCCTCCTTCCTTTCAAAGTTTCTGAAGATAGGAAATTGTAAAAGAAAACTTTTACCTGCCTTTGGGAAATTTGTAATAGGATTTCATTCTAATATTGATAATTGGACATACTTGCTCTTCATACAATCTATAGATCTAAATATTTAATAAAATGAGCTGTTCTTGGTCATTGGAATCCTGAGTTTCCTTTGGCTTCTTGAAAATCAAAGTAAGAATTCCGTTAAAAAAATTTCTTTGGTGAATTTAGTCCTCTTTTCCTGTAACGCTTTTAGGAAGTAAAACTTACTGAAATGCCAATCATCTGATTAGAACTGCAGTAGACCTATTGTATATTCAATCATTTCACATCATGTAAGGCACCAAGATTGTATGACATCCCACTGTGTTATGTATCAATAACATTTTTTTTAAAAATCCTGCCAGTTATATTTGTAAGACATTTTGAATGATAAATTGTGTTCCAATGTCAGAGATATTAAAATGTGACAAAATGAGCATCTTTGAATCATTGAGACACAGTATTCTTGCTAATCCTTCAAACATATCTGCAAAGTAGATATAATTGTATCACGTCACCTAATTGAAGTATTGTCTTTGGAAAACAGTAGTAATAGTAAAAATTATAATCATATTATCCAACAATTATTGAGATGGTATTTTGTGCTAGGAACTGTTCTAAACACTTGCATAGATCCTCATTTCAGCATCACAGTGTGGTCTTGTGTGATAACTAGTATTTATTTTATTTCATTTTATTATTTGTTTAGTAATCTCTACACTTACTGTGGGGATTGAACTCACGACCTTGACATCAAGAGTCACATGCTCTTCAGACTGAGCTAGCCAGGCGACCTGAGACAACTACTATTTTTATCCCCATTTTGTTGATGAGGAAACTGAGGATAAGACTAAGCAATAACTAGTAAGGGACAGAGTTAAAGTAGGATTCAAACCCAAGTTAAGCTGACTCCCGAGATCATGCTCTTTCTCTTCAAATAGGCTGCTCTTTTATTAATGTGTGAGTCATCACTAATAAATATTGTACTTTCTCCAGAGGAAAACTGAAGCTTTGTTTGGAAGGCGTAGGAATAACATGCTACTTAATGTTTACAATTTCATGAATTAATCGCATCTTTTGAGATAGTGCACTATAGTTTCCTAAAAAGTCCTCTCACTCTTTTAGGACTCCTCTCCATCTGGCCTGCGCCAATGGCCATTCAGAAGTGGTCACTGTCCTAGTAGAGAGGAAATGCCAACTGAACCTCTATGATGATGAACACAGGACAGCTCTAATGAAGGTATGTAGTAGCAGCTATGTCTGCCTGAGATGGATTTGATGTCATTACTTAGAATGAAATGAAACTAATTGGTGAAACCTGTGGCATGCTTGCTTGAAATTCCCAGAATTTACAGTCTTTCTTGGCATATCACTGACAGGCTGTACAGTGTGCAGATGAGAAAAGTGTAACTATTCTGCTAGAACACGGTGCCGATCCCAATCTTATGGACAACAGTGGCAACACTGCTCTCCACTATGCTGTCTTTGGTGAGAATATATCAATAGCAGAGAAGCTGCTTTTACACAATGCAGATATTGAAGCCATAAATAAGGTAAATATCAATTTTATACAAACCTAAAGTTTATGTATATACATGTATAAATGTTAACCACAATTGTATACACACACACACACACACACACATTGAATTCTATACATCAGGCCCTGTCATCATGGAAATCACTCCAATGCCAAGTCAGAGAGGGCTTGAAAGTGGTGGTGCCCACAGACAGGGCAAAGTTGTGTCTCCCAGCCTCCCTTCCACCCCAGGAAGAAAATGATCGTGTTCATGCCTACAAGTGGATGGTAGTCTCAGAGCCCATAGAGGACTAAAGGTCTAGCGGGGAGTGAAGTGATGATGGAGGCTGGGAGCTATGCAGGGGCTTAGGAAAGGGGTGCTGCTGGGGACAGGTGGGGGGAGGAATGGAGACCCAGACCCAGCAGCGAGAGCTTGGATGTGTGCAAGTGGGAGGGGAAAGCAGCAGGTTGTAGGTGCTGGGCACTCCAGTCCCCAGGGCTCTGATGATGAGGGCACTGGGATCAGGTCATGTCTTGACATCCAGCAAAGGCATCTCCTTGTGTTGTTAGCCACTCTGCCAGCCATGTACCATTTCGGGGTCTCCCACTTCAGAGAGTAGCTCCTGCTCAAGCTTGTGTAGCTCCTCAGCAGGGTTGTAGCTGTACGATGGGGATTACGTGATGGCCCCGCTTGCTGGTCCACCTGCTTTTTCTTCGACATGCATTACCTCCCACTGCCAAAGGCCCTGTAGGAACATCCTTGGTTGACACCGGGGAGGGGGTTAATTTTACATATTTGTAAGTTCAAGTATTCCTGGAATGAATATATTTTGAAATAAGTTAATTATCTAAGATTTCACTGTATTTATCATTTTTTTAAATTCATTTTTAAGAGAGAGAGCGAGAGTGAGTGAGCATGGGGTTGGGGGAGGAGCAGAGAGAGAGGGAGACATAGAATTCGAAACAGGCTCCAGGTTCCCAGCTTTCAGCACTGAGCCTGATGGCGGGGCTCAGACTCATGAGCCATGAGATCAAGACCTGAGCCGAAGTTGGATGCTCAGCCAACTGAGCTACCTAGGCACCCCTAAGATTTCACTTTAAATAAGGATACTTCTAAAGAAGCCTCAGAGAATACAGCTTTGTTTTCTGTATTTATGGCAGATATTTGTGAAAACACTGTATTTGTTAAAGGTAAAACGTACTATGTTTTCAAATATTTTTTCCCATCCAGATTTTTTTTTTAACTGGTGAAAAATAACACAGGAAAGCAAAATTTGCCTTAGGCTTTATCATCAAACTCAAACAAAACAAATGCATTTTACAATAAAAAGTATTGATGGTGTTGACAAGTTCCTATTTGATAAAAGTAATTTAAACAATGGGATTCATCTTTTATTGGCCAAGCCTTAAGAGGGAAAAGGAGGGAGCAGTCAGAAATATGTGGGCCGTGGGGCGCCGGGGTGTCTCAGTCGATTAAGCGTTCGACTTCGGCTCAGATCATGATCTCACTATTCCCGAGTTCAAGCCCCGCATCAGGCTCTGTACTGATAGCTCAGAGCCTGGAGCTGGTTTCAGATTCTCTGTCTCCCTCTCTCTCTGACCCTTCCCTGCTCATGTTCTGTCTCTCTTGTGAAAAAGAATCAACATGAAAAAAAAAAAGAAATATGTGGGCCGATTTGGCAATTTGGCAAGTGAGAGGAAATAATAAGAAGAGGCTTTTGGTTTTTTGTTTTTGTTTTGTTTTTCCTGCCAGTTTCTATGTTTAAACAAGGTGTCTTTAACTTTCGGGGACAATAATTGTTACTTAGGGAAAGAGTGAGTTGTAATCCTGCCTACAGATCAATTTTAGGAGGACTCTGAGGAAATCCGATTGGCATGAACAGGTGGTTGATTAAGTGGGCAAGGCTAGGGACAAACAGATAATTAACTGACACATAATCCTATTCTGGCAGAAACAGCCACTTAGGTAACAGTCTAAACTCTGCTCTGAAATCTAGAATATCATGAGGGGAAGTAAGAAGTTTATAAGTAATGAAATCAAGTTGCATTTTGACTTTACATTTAGTCCTTGTTCTACCCCTGCCCGGGGAAGTTAAATGCAGTTTTGATACGTCACTCTTTTGGCTAAATCCCCACATAGATGAGAGATGAGACTGATGTGATTGCTGCACTAGCTCTCAGCTAGAACTGTGGTGGTGAATCCCAGTCTCCTGTGGAAGTTTAACAAAATTTTTTTACAAGCCTAAACTCCCCCCGGAAGAGTTTGAGTAAATCGAGTAACATGTAGACATAGACATGGATATTTAGAAATATATTCTTTAAAATTTTTATTGTTTGTTTATTTTTGAGAGAGAGAGAGTACAAGTGTGGGAAAGGCGCAGAGAGAGGGAGACACAGAATCCGAAGCACAATCCAGGCTCTGAGCTGTCAGCACAGGGCCTGATGGGGGCTCGAACTCCTGAACCGTGAGATCATGACCTGAGCTGAAATCGGACGCTCAACTGACTGAGCCAGCCAGACGCCCCGAGAAATATTTTTGTTTTGAGATTGTGCTACAACTCTTGGTTAAGAACTATTGGGGCCCCTGGGTGGCTCAGTCGATTAAGCGTCCGACTTGGCCTCAGATCATCATCATCTTGGGTTCACTGGTTCGAGCCCCATGTTGGGCTCTGTACTGACAGCTGAGACAGAGCCTGGAGACTGCTTCATATTCTGTGTCTCCCTTTGTCTCTGCCCCACCCCGGCTCATGCTCTATCTCTCTCTCTTTCTCTCAAAAAGAATTGGACATTTAAAAAAGAAAACGAAAAGCTAGATGGGTAGCTGTAGATGGGTACTGGGTGGCTCAGTTGGTTAAGCGTCTGACTTCCACTCAGGACATGATCTCATGGTTTGTGAGTTCGAGCCCCACATGGGGCTCTGCGCCAATAGTGTGGAGACTCTTGAGATTCTCTCTCTTTCTACCCTTCCCTGCTCGCTCATGCTCTCTCGCTCTTTCTCTCTCAAAATAAATAAATTAATTAAAAATATAAAACCAAAAGAACTACTGAATGGATAAGTGTAGGATACCAATTTACAGATGTCAAAAACCTAAGAAATCTCTGGAAGAGCTGGAGTGTGATACATGCTAGTTCCTTCAACTCCCCCCAAAAACATTAGCCTTTCTTCTGTCTCTGCCTCTGTGAGAAGTTAAAATGAATATTATTGGCTATTTCTCTTGGCTTAAGGAATAATTTTTCATCCAACCATCAGTCATTCACTAGCACCCAGAGTGTTATGGGTCGTCTTTTTATAAGTAGAGTCTGACCCTTTAAAGATTTTATATCTTTTGTCACCCATTCATTCTATTACCAAATGGTTATTACAAGCAGAGTTTTCCTGACTGCAAGAAAATCTTGCATCTTTTTTATTAGTTGAAGCTGTGTGATAGACTGTCTTATGATGTCTGTTCAATTCATATACCCCTGGCATAATCAAAATGATTGTTTTAAATATCGCAATGTAGCTAGTGCAATACAGTTGAGAATTGTTTTAGGAATTTAGTTTCAGCATTCTTGTGAACTAATTTGTCTATTTGATTAACAATCTGGGAGAATTAAACACAAATAGATTGCACTTTTAATAAGCATTGGACAAATTCTTAAAGTGGGTGTTATGAGTCTTTTTGTTTTAATGTTTGAGACAGAAAGAACGTGAATGGGGTAGGGGGCAGAGAGAGAGAGAGTATCTTCAGCAGGCTCCACGCTCAGTGCCAAGCCCAATGTGGGACTGAGTCCCACAACCCTAGGATCATGACCTGAGCTGAAGTCAAGAGTCAGATGCTCAACTAACTGAGTCACTCAGGCGCCCCTCTTATGAGTCTGAATAGCAATTTTTATGACATGTTGGGGCCTAAGGTTTTGGTAAAACATGATACTGATACTTTACGAAAGTTTTGTGTACAAATATTTGCTTTATGCACAACCAAACGACAAGTGGGCTATTGACTGAATTTGGCTATTGGATATATTTAGTTTCCTCCGTAAATTGAGTCAACAGTTAAAATTATGACATTCATACACACATCTGGATTTCAGACTTTTCTTATAGAATCATATCTGGTACTTTGTGCCCATACTGCTGTCTGGTATGCTTTGCAGGGGCTGACCTGTTTATATGAGGCATGTGTCTCTCCAGTTTGCTACTGTCCCCAACTAGGTTCTTCACTTACTCTAGTCACCTACTTTGCCCCCATAAGCATTGCGTTTGCAATTACTCTTTAATGATAGAAATGTATATCATGTATAGAAGAGTTTGCTAACCAGATCTCTTCTTAGACACAAAGAAACCTTGGTAATTTTTAATATTTATTTTGATAGAGAGGGAGGGAGGGAGAGAGGAAGAGAGACAGGAAGAGAGAGAAAGAGAGAATCCCCAGGAGGCACTGAGTTTGGACTCATGAATCGTGAGATCATGACCTGAGCCAAAATTAAGAGTTAGATGGCTAGCTGACTGAGGTACCCTGGTGCCCATGTTTTATGGGAAGTTGTGATAATGATTTCAAGGATTCAAGATTATCAATATTAATTTAATCGTATACATATTGTATTTTATGTTTATGTTTTAGGAATAGGATTGAATTTTCCAGTTAGAATTTATAACTTGTTTTTGTATTCTATTTATTTATTTATTTATTTATTTATTTATTTATGTTTATTTTTGAAGGAAAGAAAGAAGCGAGGCCACATGCATGAGTGGGGGAGGGGCAGAGAGAAAGAGAGACATGCAGAGAGACATGTAGCGGGCTCCTCGCTCCGAGCTGTCAGCATAGAGCCCCACCTGGGGCTTGAACTCACAAACTGTGAGATCATGGCCTGAACCAAAGTCGGACTCTGAACTGACTGACCCAGGTGTCCCTATAAGTTGGTTTTCGAAAAGACACTTTTTCTTTATGTGTACGATAAATAATCATATTCCTATTGCAATATTTGCAAGCCAAACTAGATTAACCATGGTTATAGTTGAATAGGTTATGCGTTTTGCAGACAATTTTATCTTTCTCCTCAGCATTGTCCCCTACAAATGCAAATAATTTAGTAGCTTTCATTATGCTAAAAGTCATCCGTATAAACCAGTATTTGAATTTTATTGAAAAGCCATGATATTTTTATTTCTGAATTGTAATTTGCCTATGATATAAAGTAAGTAGCTATTACAGTGCAAACTAGAATAAAAACAGATTTTTTAGAAGTAGATACGCATTAGGGTCCCAGAATTATTATAATTGAGAATAAAATTTAACATTGAGCTTTCTAACAGTTAAGATAAAAATGTAGCATTTTATACTAGGAGAAAGCCATGGACTATTTAATATTTAGTAATCAAAGAACTTTTGAAGCCTGTCTTCTTCGAATTCAGAGCCCGTCTCCTTAGTGACCCCTTTGGAGCAGGAGTGCCTTATGTTGACATCTAGGATGTCAGTGGATCCTGAGACCATCGATAGGAGAGAGGCAAGTTTGTAGAACTTGGAGACAACCTCACCCTTATCAGAAAGCTCTCAAAATTATATCGTGGAAACTCTAATTCCTCCAATGTTAATGTTTGCCCCCAAACGTATTATACAGTGGGGATTAATCATATTTAAATGGATTTCTGTAATCCTAGACATAGAATGCAGTTTTGTAATATTTCTCAAACATAGAGGATCGTGAAGCCTTTCCACTGGGGCATAGTACTTACCTTTTGGCAAAGTATATACTATTTGGAATATCATTTAAGAAACACTACTCCAGAGATCATCATTTAGGTTATTAATTCAGTGAAAATACTCACAGCATTTACTGCTATGTTTTAGACTTTGGAGAGATAGATTAGAAATAGCCCCTGCCCTCAAGAAGCTCTCTTGGTTTAGATGGGGAACAATAGCCACAGTATACCATGATTAAGTACTCTGATAAAAGCAAAGATCTTGGAACAGTGTTTGAAGTGAGTTTGGGAGAATGACTGCATATAATCTGTTGAAGGAGGAGCAGGAGGTCTAGTTTATTTTAAGAAATTTAATGTTTATTTTTGAGAGAGAGACAGAGTGCGAGCAAGGGAGCGAGGGCAGAGAGAGAAGGAGACACAGAATCTGAAACAGGCTCCAGACCCTGGGGTGTCAGCACAGAGCCCGATGCGGGGCTCGAACTCACGAACCATGAGATCTTGACCTGAGGCTCGTCTGATGCTATCAGCGGAGCTACCCAGGCGCCCCAATGGAGGAGAGCTATTTTAAAGAGAAGTAGCAGCAGGTGAAAGCATAGGGGTGAGAAGGAAGAGGCCATTTTTTATTTCCTTTTTGGGTTATAGGTCTACATTTAGAGGATCTTCTGTAAGATTCAAAATTCAGAATGGAAATACATAATTTTGTAAATTATAAACTGTTTTTGCTCTTTCACAGGCTGGCCTCACACCATTTTCCATTGCCATAAATGAGAACAAGGAGCAGATGGTGCAATTTTTAGCAGAAAAGAAAGATGATGTATACAGATTTCATAATATTAAAAGGTGCAGTAGTTGTTTATTGAAATCTTACTGTTGTTCTAGAGTGGCTATAATTATTCAAGTCAGGAAGATTAACGTAAAAAGAAGGTTCATGTATAATTCCATAGTGAAAATGGCAACACGTCATCAGTTAGGCAGAAAGCAATTATTCTGACTGGGCAACAT